>VWZE01020457.1:311987-403241 GCA_013396675.1 Eubucco bourcierii
TCCCTATTGGAAGTCAGACATTCTGAGCTCCAAAGACTCCACATACCTTACTCTTTTTTTGAGGGGAGGGGAAGAAGTGTGATGTACATTTGCAGCTTTCCCAGTCTCTATTGGAAGTCAGACATTCTGAGCTCCAAAGATTCCACATACCTTACTCTTTTTTTGAGGGGAGGGGAGGAAGTGTGATGTAGGTTTGCAGCTTTCCCATTCCCTATTGGAAGTCAGACATTCTGAGCTCCAAAGACTCCACATACCTTACTTTTTATTTGAGGGGAAGGGGGGAAGTGTGATGTAGGTTTGCAGCTTTCCCAGTCCCTATTGGAAGTCAGACATTCTGAGCTCCGAAGACCTAATGTTCAGTGTCTTGTCAGAAAGTCTGTAATATCTTTTGGCACAGTGTAATCTGAAGAAATCAAGCTTTTGTAAAAGGGAGGTGATAAAGTGTACATTGCATATCTTACATGGTAGAAATGTCTGTTGTAATTGCTCCATCAATCTGATATGTTTTTGAAAGAAATTCATTCTTTATGCAACCTTGTATCTTAGCCACATTTCCCAGTTTAAGTGGAAATAAATCACGCTGCGTTTCAAATAGCTGTAGACAAAGCTAACTTGCACAAAAATGGATACTGTTAATGATTTAAATTTAGAGTGACATCCCAGTCATCCTTGATTCATGACATCATTGTTATAAATGATTATAATAATTTTTAATGTGATATATTTACCCTCCTGAGTAATTTACAAATGGGATTAGTTACAGAGCTAAGCAGAAAGTTTGCACTTGGAGGGGGAAATGGAAAAGAAAAGAAAGTGAAGTGTGATTCAATAAATTGCAAAGTATCAGTAATTAGGGCTGGTTTTTACTAACTTCATAGTTCTGGCTTTGTTATTTTTTTCATATTCCAATGTCTTTTTTTTTCCCCTCCACCATACACTTTTGTGCTCTGGGTTAGTTTAGAAACGGTTAATGACCTGTCGATCCTGTCAGGCGGTATACTGAAGGAAATAAGATCATGTAAGGCTTATCTTTGATATGCAATGTCATTATTTTTTCTCTGGGTCAAATAGCCAACAAACCTGCAGGGTTTCAAATAATTTGAAGCAGGTTTAGTCCTGTCAACCACTGGCTTAGATTTTTTAAATGAACTTCAAAAATTAGGAGCATGTTAGTCTTTAGAAAAACATTTCCCAAGTGTTCATATAGAAATGGTTAGCACTAATCCTGTCACTTTCTACTCTGTTTTCCTGCAGTATTTATTTTAAATTTATATCTAAATTTCTTTTATATTTTTCTCTTTTATATTTTTTCTCTTTTATTTTTTCTCTTTTATATTTTTTCCTTTTTTTTCTTTTTTTTTCTTTTATATTTTTCTCTAATTTTTCTCTTTTGTATTTTTTATATTTTTCTTTTATATTTTTCTCTTTTTTCTTTTATATTTTTTCTCATATATTTTCTCTTATNTATTTTTTCTCATATTTTTCTCTTATATTTTTCACTTATATTTTTCTCTTTTATATTTTTTCTCTTTTATATTTTTATCTTTTTTCTTTTATATTTTTCTCTTTTTTTCTTTTATATTTTTTCTCATATTTTTCTCTTATATTTTTCACTTTTATATTTTTTCTCTTTTATATTTTTCTTTTTTATTTTATATTTTTCTCTTTTTTCTTTTATATTTTTTCTCTTATATTTTCTCTTATATTTTTTTGCTTTTATACTTTTTCTCTTTTTTTTTTGTTTATATTTCTTTCTCATTTATATTTTTCTTTTTTCATTTTTCCTCTCTTTTTTCTTGTTTTTAATTTTTCTTTTTTCTTTCATCTTTTATCTTTCTCCCTTTTTTCTCATTTTTTTCTTTTTTTTCTTATACTTTTTTCTCTTTTTTTTTTTTTTTTTTTTTTTTTTTTTTTGGTTGACTTCTGATTCTGCAGTCAAATTCTTGAATCCATGTTCCTGTACCACTTGGAAGGCTCTTAGCATTTCTCAAGGTTAGACTCAGTGTTAAAATCATCACAGTTGAGATTTCTTTCTAATTTTAGATGTGACACCATCTTTTGTGACATGATGTGACCATGTTAGTGAGGAAGGGATTAGGACAGCAAGAGCCATGTCTTTAGTGATGTGTTTAATAGAAAAGCAACAGATGAAGAAATCTTGAGGAGGTGAATTTGCTGCACTGCTGTCTTCTCACTCCATATAAATAAGAAAGTAGAAAACAATCCAGCAACTTTTGTGACTAGAATATCTGGATCTTCTTGAAATAAGGGTAGAGTAAAATTTGATACAGCACTTATGAATAGTTATCAAATGTGGAAAACAAGACAGCAGCTAGCTTGATGCAAGGCTTAATGTTGATGCTTTTCTCAGCACCATTGCTAGTGTATTCGTAGAGCTCATAAAAGAGTTCTCAAAGCTGACAGCAAATAATGTTGTAGGTGTGACCTAACCTAGTTCATTGCATACCTCTAACATTAGCTCACAATGGTTATTTTAAGCTTTTCTTTTAATATAACCTAGTAATTTCTGTGCTATGTTTTGCTTAGTTGGTCTAAGTCACCTGTAAACATCAGGGCTGAATGTCTTGGTAGAGTGATAGACTTCACTGTCTTCTATTGTCGTTACTTCTAGAAAGTTTGATCTTGAAAACAGACTGAGTCACTCAGCTGAGACTTGAAAAATGTGTGTGCTGCTGTTGTATCTTCTTTTTGAGTAGCTTAGCTTCCTGCTCTTTGCCATCATACTTGATTATATTTATCAATATTTAACTAATACAGGATGACTGAGGCCAGTCTTGAAGATGCTTAGATGATTAATTGTGTGAGCTGTTCAGTCACAAAACAGTGTAAGTTTTGTGAGTGTAAGCACAAGACTGTAGGGTGCTTCAAAATCATGTCTCCTGTGGTTTCCGTAGCACGATCTGTGTGCATTGTGCTTAAATCAAGAAATACAAAGTGCTCCCTCCCCCACCAAGAGCAGGCTTCTGAAATGCAAATGTAAGGATTTAGTAGTTCATTATCAGATTTAGCATGTAAAACTGTCAAGGCAACACACACATGGCTGCAGAGTTTGTGGGATGCACAGCAGAATGCAGGCTGAGGGGAGAGAGGAACAGGGAAAGAGTGGTAGTGAGTTTGCAGCCACTACCCTTGTGATAGCCGGATCTGCTGAAGTGGCTAAAGGAATAGTGTTACTATACACCAAGGATATTTGCTGCCTTGAGCATGTTTTAAACCAGGCATAGAAAGTATCCATACAGAGCTGAAGAAATCATAGAAATTTGGGCATCTCTAATTATTTTTTTTTTTAATGATTTTTTTTTCTCTTAAAATAGATCCTAGACATATATCTGCAAAGCTTTGCTGTATGCTTTGCAAGCTTGCCCTGTTTGGTGATATTGAACATATGCTTTTAAGTCATTGTATCTTGGTCACTCTCAGACTGATAAACAGTGTGGTTTTTCCCAAGCTGCCATTTTGCTGTGTTTGTTTTTCTAGCAGGCTTCCAAGCTGCATAGTAACTATCCCTCTTCTCCAACCACCTCCTCACTTCTTTTCTATTCAGGATATCACTCCTTTTCTGTGCACTGTGGGAAAGCAGTGTTTTCTCTCATGGAGTAAATAGTCTACCTTTGTTTCACATTGGCCAAAATTAGGGTT
The DNA here is from genome assembly GCA_013396675.1 of Eubucco bourcierii. Taxonomy (NCBI): domain Eukaryota; kingdom Metazoa; phylum Chordata; class Aves; order Piciformes; family Ramphastidae; genus Eubucco; species Eubucco bourcierii. Next base: position 315,648 of record VWZE01020457.1, read on the forward strand.
TCATACCTCTCTGTTTTTCATACAACATAGAATAAACCTGACTCTGAGGAGGTGATTGCAAATTATGAATGTTAATTATACAAGCCTTACAGTGTGTTGTCCTTCCATCAGTTTTGACATGGTAAGTCTTTATAATAAAACAAAATGATGCTTCCTTTTTCATTCTTCTGTCCATTGGTATTGCACAAATTTATAAAATAAAAATATTGAAGTCAAGAGTTGTTTGTGGCTTGGGTAGATGGCAAAACAGAAGAGGCCTCTCCTTTTTTGTTGGCCTTCAGCAAACCAGATGTTTCTAGTAGGAAAGAGACACAATATTCACAGCAACAACACTTAAAAACATGATGTGAGTTTGTTGCTAAATGCTATAACTACCATTGTCCTCTGGAAAAAAACAACAAAAAAACCAAACCCACTCAAAAAACCCTCCCCCCNATGAGACATTGCAAAATTTGCTCTGTTTGAAGTTTTCTTTGAATTTGAGGACTCAAAGGAAGAATTTCTAGTTGGGAAAACAATTTCTGCAGCATCTCTATAGACTGACTAAAGATGAAAGTGTGCAAGCCCAATGAGAAAACAAGTGGTAAGGAACACATTTTGAATTGCATTTGATGAAGAATGTTCAAGCTGTTAATAAGAAATAAATTGTAGGGTACGATGTCTATTAAAGGATCAAAGAGTTAAGAGACTAAGTTGTGAAATACAACTGGTGATAAATATAGACAGAAGAAGATTAAAACAGAGAATTAGTGATCAGAAACTTCTGGGAGGAGAGATAGTGGAGCACTCTGCAGAAACTATATAAAGCAAATAGAAGAGAGAAAACAGTGAAAGAGAGAGGTATTTATTTATGCACAAAAAGAATGGGAGACCTGATAAATGTTTGACTTGAGCTCTTCTTTGAGGAGTGCTTTGCATCTGCTTTTTGAGTTCAACATTCAGCAGAGATTATGGCTGTTAAAACCCTGTGAAATGAAGTCTGAATTAATGGGTTTGAAATAAACATGACTTCTAATGATGGCAGGGTGCTTTCATAGCTCTAGCAGATCAGTGGAAGAGCTTTTCTTGCAAAAGAAGGCTGTCAGCAAGTCTGTGGAAGGTCTCCATGCTCCTGGAAGAAGAGGAAAGTATTAATGGCAATGGTAGCACAATTAAAGTATGAAACCACAACCTTTTCTTTTATCTGATGGAGGGGAGGGCACTTTATGTTCATCTTCACAAGAACCAGGTCTCTTCCAAACGTTTTTTTTTCAGCCTAAGTAGAAGTAGCTTGGCTATGTATATATAATCTCCATATGTAATCAGAAATGGGGGAAAAAAGAACCTGCCTAGTAATGTCAGTGGTTTTGTGAACAAAGGAGCTCAGTTCTTTGTATCGACCTAAGGAGGAGGGTTTTACGACCGATGGTGGAAGAAAAGCCAGGTTAGTTGGAGACTTCTTCACAAATAAGAGACTAGCATGGAAGAAACTCCCTAAGTGTGTTTTGCCAGAGATTTCACTAAGTGAAGCCTGAAGGGAGTCAACATTTCAGTAGTGAATAAAAGATAAAGCTAAAGGAGAGCAGGACAGTCAGTTCTGTGTCTGCATAACTGAAGAGTAATGAGAAGAAAGCAAAAACAGAGAAAAAATAGTCATCAGTTTCTAATTTTCACTGGAAGGCACCGTCCTTTTTGGTGGGATTAGTAAATGAAGAATGAAAGGATGACATTTATAAACATGGGCCCCAATACAATGCAGAGACTGTTCTGGAGCCAATTTAAAAAGGAAAATTCAGTAGAAATATTTACCCTTATTTGCAAGTGAAGTTTCCAGACTCTGGTGAAGGGTGTAAAGAGGACCAGCTAGTTTCATGTTGACTGGAGCAGAGGCGGCTTATCTGGGTCGATCATTGTTCAAATAGCCTCATACCAAAAATAGACCAAAAACTAAACACCATGCCAGGTCCGTGCTGCAGATGAAATAAAAGGAGCAGGTGTATATGACCAGAGCTTCAGCTGAATGGGCAAAAAAGTCCTTCAGTTGAGCTCATTTATTCGTCAGTGTACAACAGATTTAAAGACAGGAATGCATTTTGTTTTTTCCTGTTGTGTTGTGGGGCTTTTATGCATTATCTTGAGCTAAAGTAAACCTTTTTTTCTTTCTTTCTTTAACATCAAGCATTTAGTGTCTACATGAGTGAGAGTAACTGTGACTATTGCAAAGCTGTCTTGTTTCTCCCTTGGAACAGAAATATCTCTTTAAGTTGTAAGCCTGAGAACCTAGAGAGAGACATAAGAAACTTTTTTTAGCCATGTTTTTTTGCAAGTGGCAGTGTTCTATTTACAGAACTACATAAAATGTTCTGAAGAGAAGGACAAGTTAAAGGAACACGGGTGAAAACAAAAACCTTTTGGAAGAAGAAAGCACAGGCTTTTTGTGCTTATCTCACTTTCGAGGGGAAAAAGCAGCTCCTTTGTGATTTGGGAAAATCTTATGTACTTTTCTTTTGCTAATAATCAGCTATCAGAAATAATACAGACTTCTAAAAGCTTTGACAGTTGTAGATAATAATCAGAGCGTTGTCAATTCAGTTCCACCTGCAAGGATGCAGATCACCATTTTTTTTTAGCTGACTTCGCTGTAGAAGTAGTTTGGCAAAAATATTTTGGCCTAAAGAAAGTGTAGGTTCTCCACTTAAAGCCTTAAAGCAGTTGTCCTCTAAACAGCAATGTGAAACATCCTGATGTTTATTCCCATTTGACAGGGATCTGGAACACAGAGTCACTGGAAATTTGTGACCAGTGGCTTCAGCTCAAGTGTTAAATCCTGAGTGCTCTAACAACCAACTGGACCATCTTAATTTTTATTTATTTATTTTTTAACATTCATTAACCATCCCTCAAGGGCACTTTAAAGAAATATATGAGGAATGCAACAAACTTCATATGAACTTTCTCAGTGTTGCCACAGGAAAAGTAAAAACCTGTGAGGAAAGAAAAAAAAAAAACCAAAAGCAAACCAACAAGCAAGCCAAAGTCCACAGGGGTTATTTTATGTGTCTAGTGGGTATTTCCTTTCTGTATGTGAATTAAATGCAAATTTCCTACCAGACTAATATTTCTGCAGGCCTTACTTTCTCCCAGTGAAGAATTACATTGCTTCAGGTAGAGAGAGACAACTGTTACCTTGTGAAATATGGGAACAGGCCATCTATGCGAGTCAGAAATAGATTATTGGCTCCGCACAAGAGCGAATGGCACAAGATGTGCTCAGGCTGGTTTGCTCTGCCGCGTGTGAAATCATGTAATGACACTGTCCTTTCCAAGAGGACAGGAATTCAATCCTTTTTCAGATGGGCTAGGATATTATCATATCTTGTCTCCAAGATGAAAGATTGAATAGTGTGTTATTAATTGTAATGATGGGCAAAATTAGGTCTTTCCTGTGTGGCGAGCATAACAAGCCTTACTGTGTATCATTTTTTTCTTGCACAGACGATAAAAATAAATATAAGGCCTATCAAATGGGGTGGCCAGATGATATGGATTGTTTATCAGCCTCTCCTGTGACGCCAGCACAGCTGAAATGTCCCTTTGTCCTCTCAGTGCATGGCTAGCATGCTCCGATTGCTGCTTCCTCCAGGACAGGAAAGTTACCCACTGGTGAGGGGGCTTTGCACATGCGCATGGAGAGATGTGGAGGAAGCAGTCTGTTAGCTAGTCTAAGTCTTAAGGTAGCCTGAAATTTTCTGGAAAGGAAAGGCATCAACCAGAGGCTTGTGGAAGTTACTTAAGCCAATATTCCATTTTCTGCATCATAAGAAAAGGCAGAGTTTGTACTGTAAAGAAACTAATAGAATACTGTTCTCTGTTTCAAAGGAGACTTTCAGATGTTTATTTAACTCATGCAATTTAGATCTAAGCCATTTTGACTACAGACTGTTAGAAACTTGAGTTTCTAAAGAAACTTTATGGATTTCTAAGACCTTTTTCCCCTTAGTCTTCAAAATACATCTGTTATTGACTGTATATTTAATGATGTTTCCTAATTTCAGTAGTCAGTTATGTTGATTATATATATTGGCTTGGCCATATAGATTTTCTGTGATTAATCAGTGTCTTCAAACCCTCTTGAATATGTCTGTAATACCACTGACTTCTGGGGTATCATAGCACTGAGGAGCATATTTATCTCCTGGCACTGGGCTTGTGGCTTGATGAGACAGTGGACCTCAGTATAATAAAAACATCTTGCTTTTCTTGCTTGTGTTTTTGGGATCATGCTTGCTTATGCTTTATTGAGCTGCACTGGAAAACTAACCTAATTTCCTTTAGAATGAATGAATAAATGCACAGAAAACCTTCCAGTGCTGGACAAGGACAGGAGAGGAGCAAACTCCTTAATATAGTGTTGCCAGCAAAGCCCCTGCATCCCACCCAGCCAAAACTGATCAGCAGTGCAGCAGCAAGGAGGCTGTTGCAGTAGCTGGTTTGATTTAGATGCTCCATAAATGTGTTTATAACACATGGTCATATTTAAGACACAATCTTATTTAGGATATGTGTTCTAAATAAGAGCATTTGTGCTGGAGAAATGGCTGTCCTTGCATTCATGCACTGCCTAGAAACACAGCATTTCCCAGTGCCACATGAGAGGAAGTGGCTGAAGGAGTTACCATGGTCATTTAGTCCAGCCCTTCACAGCTGCAGGTCACACTGCATGCCATTTAAGACTGCTGACCATCCCTATACCTGCTTCTCTCCTTGCACCACAACAGTACACACAAACCCCTTTAGCATCCTGTGACAAGCTTGTGGTCTTTGGATCCAAAACCGAAGTATCACAAAACAGCTGAATGCCAGAAAAAGAGTGTGAGAAATGAAAGCAGTTATCAAAACTTGTTGGTTGCTGGTGTCTGAAGTGCTAAATAACTTGGCAAAAATCGAGATGGGAGCCACAGTACTGTAAAAGACTGATGAAATATTTCTGTTGGCAACCATCCTAGTGTATTTCTAGCCTGAAATTCTTGTTGGTAGGTATGCCTTGGAGACTTCCCCTTGCAAATATAGTTAGTTGCTCAACTCCTCAACTCATTCATTTTCTGATGGGTCCCAGAATAGCATACTGCCTCTCTGAATTGCTGGAGGCTTTCTGCTGCATCTGAGAGGACACTAAATGAACAAAAGTGAATGTAATGATTTAGGCCTGAAGTCAACAAACTATTCAGTCATTGCATGTTTTAAGCTAGGCACTTGCTTATTTACCTTTCAGCTTAATTTTTTGTTTTGTTTTGTTTGCATCAATATATGTGCACTTTGATATTTCAGCTGTGCTGTGTGACACCAGTAGCTGAAAGTGTGTTATCTATTTATATTTTTCTACACACACTATGATAAAGTAGTCTGTAAGAGAAATACACTTTGTTTGCCTGTAAATAGTGATTCGAAGTTCTCTTTACTGTGATTAGATTTCTTACCGTAGCATTTTCTTTGAAGTTGTCAAAATAAAAACCAGCTCTGCTGTATTGCTTCAAGTAAATTGCTCCTTAAGTATAAGGTTGTCACTTTTGTCTGCAGTCTGAAAGTCGAGGCAAGCATTTGTTTAGGATGATAAGCAAATTAATATTGCAAGGCATGAGAATGCTATTTTTAGAAGTATTCTTAATGGCAATTACAAGTGAAAAAATAAAGCCTGACCAAACTTAAGCCTGTTTCATCACACTGCTAATTTAATTATCTGGAAGTTTTTCAGCCTTATTATTACAGTGCATCTATATTTAGTTAGATGGTGCCAAACTTTGCTGCCCTCCCTTTATCAGATAACACAAAGCCAGTTGTCTTTTTTTTTTTTTTTTTCCCTGAGATGTAGGAAGGTTGCTTAGTCATGGCAAATAAACCATTTGTAAGCCTTTTGCACATTCTTCGGTTGTTCAGGTTTTCTGTCTCCACCTTTTAAGCTTTCTTTCTTTTTTTCTTTTTTTGATGGAATTCTGATAGAGGTAAGGAGAGGAGACAAAACAGAAGGTGAGGTTTGAGGTAATGTAGACAGTGATTTATTTTTTCATTCTTGCAGACTATATCCACAGGTCATACCTGCTACCTTGAACAGTATATTTTGTCGGTGGTTATTTTTAGCCAAATCTACCTCTTAGCCTGCGTGTAGTACTATTTTGTGGCCTGCTGAAAACACACTCAGTTTTTTTTATATGCTAATAACACTTAAATTGTATTAATTTCAGACTTAAAAAATAAAAAACTGTAGGGAAAGGTTCTTAGCAGCTTAGCAGCTGCTAGCAGCTTAGTAGCTGTCCTCCTATGAGGACAAGCTACAAGAGTTGGGGCTCTTCAGCCTGGAGAAGAGAAGGCTTCCAGGAGACCTGATAGTAGCCTTCCAGTATCTGAAGGGGGCCTACAGGAAGGCTGGGGAGAGACTATTGACAAGGTCTTACAATGACAGGACAAGGGGCAATGGGTTTGAACTGGCAGAGGGGAGATTTAGACTGGATGTTAGGAGGAAGTTCTTTACAGTGAGGGTGGTGAGGCACTGGAACAGGTTGCCCAGGGAGGTTGTGGCTGCTCCCTCCCTGGAGGTGTTCAAGGCCAGGTTGGACGAGGCCTTGAGTGAGCTGTACTAGTGGGAGCTGTCCCTGCCTATGGCAGGAGGTTGGAACTAGATGATCCTTGAGGTCCCTTCCAACCTTACCATTCTATGAGTCTATTAGTTCATTGACAACTGCTTTATAAGCAGGCAAAGGGGGTGGAAATGAAAGCACTGTCATAACATACACACATCTGTCCGTTCATGACTGATGACTTAAAATGAGACCTGACTTCTGGTGGTGTAGAACTTCTGATTTGTTGACTGAAAGGTTGTGTTCTCCTGCCATGATCACCTACTCTGCCATTCTGTTCTGTCGACTACCAATCGCCAGAATACGAAGTGTGTGACTGCCACAGAGCCATACTATTTTTAGAGTAGGCCCTGAGCCCAAGTTTGATCCTACATTTTGACCACTCAGAAACTTAAGCTCATCTATTAAAATAGTCTTGTCATCTCTGCTTGTGCCATTGAAATTCCAGCATTTGTGAGTTCCTTTTAACTGATTAGATCATTTTTAAACTGCCCTTTCCCAGTAACACTCTGGATTGAAGTGCATTTAAGCTCTTTTTCCTAGACTCTTTGGAAGACCGAAAGATAGCTGGTGAGGATTGATTAGAATGTGAGATTTGTCTGAACATGTATTCAATGTATGTTCTTCCTGGTTCCCCGTACTTTCAGTGCAAATTGTCAGTTCTGTCCTGTGCATTTTTTTAGCTACTGCTCAAAACAGATTGGATGGGCTTTTTTTGTGAATAGTTCTCCCTCCAAAAGATTGTGAGACTTGGGACCATCTTTACCACTTGCTCCTAGGGAGCTTAACTACTTACCTCTTGCTACAAAGAGCCAGGGATGAGGCAGATGAAGGGCAGTTGGAAGCAGCAGCTGCAGCTGCCCACACCTGCCTCTTGAGGCATGACTTTGCTGGGTACTTGCTGTAGCTTCCCTCTCCATTTGTCTCATCCCTTCTACCTTCTGCACAACAAACTGATGGTTGCATGCTATGGTTGATGAGCTTGAGGTATGGATAAAAACCTTTTTTGAGGCTGATTCTGGCCTTAGAACACCAGCTGGATGCCTGTATTTACAAAAGTCAAGTTTGTCACACATTTTGGTAATATCAGCATATTATAAAGGTATTTCTAGTTACAGTAAGTAGCTACATTAAGATTTTCAAGGTGGTTTACTTAGCCAAAGGGAGAGATTATATTTAGTTGAAATGTGTTGTAATTTTACTTTCAGAATTATTAAACCTTGCTTTCAGTTGTATTTTGGTATTTTCCTTCTTTTTTACAGTCTATAAATGTGATGCTGCTGCCACAAGAAAAATTAAGATCTTGTTGCTTCTTCAGGGAAATTCTTGTTCTGCTCAAGTAAAGCAAAATAATTAACAGTTCACCCACTGAATCACAGTTCCATCCTTTTAGCAGTGCCCCAAATTCACTGCCACAACAGAAACAGCTCCCAAGCTGGTGTATTGGCAACATTTTGGTTTGTGAATCTGTTCCTTATCAGAGTACAAGGCAAGGAAGAAACTTAGATGAAAACTGGGTCTGAAATCACTGAAATATTTTGGGAAAAAAAACAAACAGGAGAAAACCAGGAGTGAACTTTGCTGCTGTCCTGGTCTGGCAAACCAGGAGAGGTTTTTGTGGTTTCATAACAGCATTATTGACCAGCATCAGATGTGACCTATTCACAGCATAGTAGCTGTCAATTTGTCACTGCTCCCAGAGGCACGTTTGTCTATGTCATTGTGTTTCTCCATGTGCTTGAATGCTCCCCAGTGAGGGGTGGTGGAGCTGGGAGAGGAAGGACATCTGTGGTGGTTTTGGGGCTCAGGTTCCCTTAAGAAAGCCATGGACTTGAGTTCTCCAAAGAGGACCAGAGAGGTCCAGGAAGTGGACCCCAGAAAGCATAATTTTGTTATTCAATCCCATAATTCTGCTACCACTTTATAAGTGGGCAGCAAAGACAAATCTTTCTCTTTTTTTTCTCCTTTCCTTTGGTTCTCTAGAGGGAGTTCCTATCTGGGAAACAGTAGGGGAGTAAACCTGCCTGCAACATGGAAGGCTGCAGTGAATTTCTTGCTGAGCAATCAAGGCCTATTTGGGCTTAAAGGGAGACAGTGTGGGGGGAGAAGACAAGCACTGGGGTTTTGTGGCTTAGTTTGGTGGGTGGGAGGTTTTGGGGGAGTTGTCATGTATCCTGTATCTGTATTAGGTGTTGAGGATTCATGTATTCTGTTGTTTCATGCACATCTTTAAGTAGAATTTTCTATATTCCTCTCCAATTCAGCTAGACCATCTTTAGTTTGCTTCCTTTGGGAGTAAAATAATTTCTTTCTGTCTGCTCTTTAAAAACTTAGACAACATCCCAGCAGACAGCACAGTGGGAGAGACTGGCATGTGCCCACAGCCTTGCACATGGCCTGGCATCTCGGGCACATTCCTTAACCTGCATATTAAAGAAGGTCCTTCTTAGTGTTTTAGGTAAAACAAGAAACCTGGAGAGAGACTTTTTAGGCTGTCAGGTTTTGGTAGGACTCGGGGGAATGGAACAAAGCTAGAAATGGGTAGATTCAGACTGGATGTTAGGAAGAAGTTCTTCACCATGAGAGTGGTGAGACCCTGGAAGGGGTTGCCCAGGAAGGTGGTGAAAGCCTCATCCCTGGAGGTGTTTAAGGCCAGGCTGGATAAGGCTCTGGACAGCCTGATCAAGGGTAGAATGTCCCTGCCCATGGGGCAGTTTGAACTGGATGATCCTTGTGGTCCCTTCCAACCCTGACTGATTCTATGGTTCTATGGCTCTATGATTATTTTTTTCTTTGCCAGGCTTCCAGTGGCTTGTAGTGGCAGTTCTCTAGCTATATATATTAAGAAAACATCTTATTTACTTCAGAATTTAACAAAACAGTTGTTCCAGTCTCCATGGGTCTCTTTCTACTACAAATCCACAGCATTACATTGTGGTTGTAAAATGTTGTGTAAAGTCAACTCATCCCTTCATGAAACCAAACCTGAGACTCTACTTTTGAGATATGATTACTTGACTTAAAAGGGCAGCTTTGAATAGCAAAATAAACCAAACATTATAGGTTATATTTTTTTTCTCAAAGGCTTTTTTTTTTTTCCCCAAATATGTTTTCCAGTAGAGTTGAGTCCATTACACTACTCTTGTTAAAATTATCAAATCTCATAGCAAAAAAGCACTTAAACCCAGGTATGTATCACAAGCTAGAGATGGTGTCCTTCTGGTAGCTCAGCCTGTCATCCAGGAATTTTGTGTCCAGGTCAGTTGCTCTGACCTGCCAGACTACCCAGCATCGGGAAGTGTGTGAAACACCACATGGAGGTACAGACACAAGTGCAACGAGCTTGAAATGCCTGAAGTACACTGAGTGCATTGCAAGCTGAGCTGTCACAGGTAATGGATTGCAAGCTATCACAGGTTATGTGCTCAAGGGTTCCTTTATGTGTGTCCATCCAGGTGTGTCTGGTGAAGCTAGACGTGGCAGACATAGTGCACATATGCACTACTCTGTCTAAGGAGGCTGGGTATAATCATGGAAGACACAGTGAATCTCACATTGTTCATATCTCTACCTGCCTCATTAATGGCATAAAAGTAGCTAAGGGCTCTGCTGGTTCGAGGCATTTATTTGTCTGACATTGCTTTTGGCTCCATGGCTTTTGTTGGTTTTATGAAATTCACCTCAGCCTTGCTGCAAAATATTGAGATTTTCCTGCCAGCCTGATAAATGTCAACATAATACTTGAATCCTCTACATAATTCCTAACCTAAACATAATTTATTTATTTGATGGCTTTCTGGTTTTTTTTTTTTTTTTAATTATTTGAGCTTTGTGGTTCAGGAAAGTACCTTTGAATTTTTGATGCCTTTAAGCATGTGCCTCGTGCTTATAATCAAGTATGTGTTGTCCTGAATCTAGGACTTAATTTCTAGTAGACCTATTTATGTGAATAGAAAGGCATATTTTAACAGAAAGAAGTGATAAGTCATCAGCTAGTTCCAAAAACCCTGAGCTAATTTGCATCAGAAAGAAGTGAAGCTGCCTGTATTGTTATGTGAGAAATGGCAAAGACCCATACATTTATCTAGCATGGGGCTCCTTATATTCAAAAACTTTGTAAAGTTTTATTCTTCCATTGTTTGTCACAAAATCCCCTAAAGCTACAAATAGGCTGGTTCCCTGTCCCAGAAAATTCCTTTGAAGCTTAAATTGAGCTTAACCACATTTAGAATCACAGGTTTCTCCTCCCTTGAAAAATGCCCATCACATGGCTTCACAGCACTGCAAAGAAAAAGCAACATGTATTCCTGCACCGGCAATGCCAAAGGCTTGCTACTCAGAAAACCCACCAGAGACATTCCCTCACTACATCTTTCCAGCCAGAACATGTGGATTAAGTGATCCCCCAGGGGCCTGGAATATGGTCTCTTAATACCAGGAGGCAGCAGAACCAGACCACTTGAGCATCTCCCCTGATTTCTTTCTGCTTCCAAACCATCTGCTTCTCTGTGGTAATAAGTCTTCTGCTGTTTGTTAACCCAGTTAATCCTCCATCATAAGCTGTAGTAATTTATGCTGGATGTTTGGGTTTCGTATAGTACTAATGGTATCTAATGAACTGTGGCTACAGTAACATCTGTTATATACAATAGTTAATTTTATTTTTTTTAATCCCAGTGATCAGATTAAAAAAAAAAAAAAAAAATTTGGAGCTCTTTAGGTTGAGAAGATTAGAACTCAAACCTTCAGTACCAAAACAGGGCTGATTTAATACTACCCCTGCAACCTTAATTCAGTTCCCACTTTTTTATGCACTGTTTGATACTGATGCATGGGCTTACTTGCAGTATTTTCACTTGCCAAATGAAAAAAGGGAGTGAAGGAAGGTAGAATGAGACACCTGAAAGACTCTGGTATCCTCACTTAAGAATAAGACTAAAAGCTAAAGAACATCACTTTATTTAATTTTGCATGTAATATTTATGAGATGCAATTGAGAAATATGGTAGAAAAAAATGATGCAAGAATTCATTTACACTAAGAAAAACTGCAGAAGTTGAAACTAAGGTATTAAAATTAATGGAGGCAATACTCCAGAATAATGTGAGTGAGAAATGGGATATGCTAAAAACAGACAGTGTTTGTACTTAGAAAGAAATGTAATAAAAATGCTACTTAATTATAATGTTACAGTTAATAATGCAGTAGAAATCTTAGCTCTTTCCAATTTGAGTGCTTAATTTCTCAGTCTTAATGTTGCAGTAATGTGGTTTCTAGATTTAATTTCCTTATATTTATTTGTTTTCTATCAACTCAGAAGGAAAATAAGAGAAACACATTGTGAAACCCCTCTAATGAGATCTTAATGCTACCTACTAACATGCCTTATGTTTTCCATAAAGTCACTGATTGCATTTAGTCACCTCAGAACTAATAAATCATTTCATCAGTTTACTCTTACTTCCAGTATCATTAAAGTTCTCCAAGTTTAGGAAATACATTTGAAAAAAAAAAACCCCACCAGAACAAAAACAAAACACAAAAGAAAACTAACAAACAAACAGGGAAAAGAAAAAACCAAACCAAACCCCAAACACCAGAAGAAAACCCCCTCCTGTTCCTGTATAAAAATGTCACCTTCTAACATCCATAGCTTTAAAAATAAAAAACAGATTTTCTTTAGGCATGAACCTTTCATCCTTGCCCTGTGGGGCTCCAAAGGAGCTATTTAAACTCATGTGATCATGTAGTTAAAGACTGGGCTGACTCAGCAAAGTGTTTAACTGTGTGCTTACATTCTATTGTGATCAATAGAATTTGAGTATGTGCTTAAATATTATGTTGAAAAGGGATGGATTTGCAGATGTGTCTTATAGCTAAGCATGTACCAAAGTAGACCCATAATATGTCAAAACAAGTTGGAATAATGCAGGTTGTAAAAGTCCTACAACTGGGCTGACTGACTTCATAAATGAAATGTTTGGGTATAGTTTTTATATATCATCTAAAATACAAAGCACAGTGCTTTGTTATTATGGTCTGTGAATTAGCTAACATAGGGTAGTTGATGTGTCTGTCAATTTAAAATACGTAAGCCAGAATTATGAATGCTGTCCTTAAAAATGCAGCTGCACATGTAAGAACTTACAAACATGTATGGGTACCTAATACTAGAACCCCACACTCTACAATTTTCTGTGTTCTGACCTGTTTTTAACTTATTCCTCCAGTCCTTCCCTGTGATATGCAATGACCACTTTGAGGCACAGAATGACGTTCTGGATGGTTCAAGGCCATAAGTAATTCCATTTTTTAAATTTACTTCTACTTTTTTTCCCCCTACATTAGAAAAGATTTCTCTTCCTACTGCACTCATGTTCAGCATCTTTTGCTCTGTGAAAGTGCCACATGTTTCCCACAAAACATTGTGGTATTTTTGTTCTCCAAAGAAAATGGTCATGATACTGAGTTGTCAGCTGTTAATATTATGTTCATATGTGTGATGCTCGTGCCCTGTCTTGCACTGTAACATGCTGTGCTCTCACTGCCTGTGTCTGTGTCCCATTGCAGAGCTGGGAATGCTCTTGGGGGAAACTGGGGGTAGGGAAGACAGAAAGCAAAGAGAGGGAGGTGTCAAGCAGCAATAGGTGCTAACTTGAGGATCCTGTAGGGAAAACCCCATTGTCAGCTGCTGTAGTCCATCTGTCCAGAGGACAGACCCTGACTCGCAGCAGGATGATGGAGGAGACTTGAGCCACAGACCTCTTGGGTATCGTCAAGTATCCGAATAGTGCAGGAGTATCACAGTCCTTTTTTATTGTGAATAATTTCTTTGGTTGCACAACTCTGAGAAGCTTAAAAAAAACCAACCAAACAATTGCCCTTGATTGTGATCTATTGTATTTGTTGAAGAGCGAACACATGCTTCTTCCCAAAAGGCAGAACAGAGCCTGAAGTACTAGGCAGATCTTTGGTTCTTCAGAAGAAAAAAAAAATGCCAGAGATAGTTAAGGATTTGGTGGATTTCTAGAAAGCTCCAAGACAACCTGTATATTGGCTTCTAGAGTACTATGAGGGATCACATCCCTGTGGCCATTGTTGCTCCCCTAGAGCAGTGCCACTGAAAGAAAGTTGTCATTTTGGTACGTGAGGGATCAGACTGCCGGGTCATGTATGTAGGCAGTGATAGGCTGTGGTCACCTGTGTAACAAGTGCTATCAGGCAAAGGAGGACTCAGAAGTAAAGCACCATCTGTAACAGTGAAATGAAACGTGTAGATACATTAATCGAGGCACTCAAGTTTTGAAATACCGTTGTGAAAAACAAACTTCACCTTGCAAGTGTGAGACCTGCCGAGGTGCAGAGGAGCACCTAGCGAGCTCGTCTGACACACTGTCAAATGCTGCTCTTCTGAAACCACATCATCTTGTAAACCTGAGAAAGACGCCGCGCAAGTTACCTAATGCTCCTAAAAATAGACGCGAGCTGCTCAGCCTCTCTCCAAATTTCAGCAGGTTAACTGAATAGCGCACAGCCGGCAAACAGACCAACGCGCTGTGGCAAGTGCACAGGCATGCTGAACGCGCAGGGCTGCTTCTGCCTGCGCGCACAAACCCGGCCCTTCCTTCAGAGCTGCCTCCTGCTGCCCCTAGCCCCGCCGGCTCGGAACTCGCCCCTCCCGAGGCGGCCCTAGGTCCTGCAGGAGCGGGCAGCAGCCACCCCACTCCCCCGCCAGCCAGCTGCCGAGAACCGGGCAGAGGCAGCGGAGCGGCCCCTATGAGTGCCGCGAGTGGGCGAGGCCGGGCCGGGCCACGCCGCCCGCAGAGCCGGCTGCCGGCACAGCCTCCGGCCTGATTCTCAGGCCGATGTGGAGGCCGTAACGTTGTGCGCTCCTTGCACAAAATAGTCCCTGAGGGAGGGAGAGGGGTGCGAGTCCCGGGAGGGGAGTATTTCTGTTCCTCTCCCTCCCTAGCTTCTCCGCTCCGAACGGGCTGGGCAAGGGGAAGGGGTTAATGGCGCTGGAGGGAGGGAGGGTGGCCGGCGGTTTGAGAGACAGAGCCTGGACAGCTGTGTTTGCTGTGGTATTTTTAAAGGCATTAATGCAGGCTCCAATCACCCGGCCGAGCCTGACCTATTTTTGGCTCAGGCCGGCCATTGTTCTATTTCTGCCGCCGCTGGGCCGCGCGGGTGTCGATTCAGATGCAAATGAGGCACCGCTGCCGCTCGCGCCAACTTCGCCCGGCCGGGCAGAGCGCGGAGCAGGGACGGCCGCGCGGCTCCGGGCTGGGGCGCTTCGTGGTGAACCCGCTGGGGCTGCCGGGCCCTGCAGAGAGGGGTTATTGGGTTTGATGGTCTTTGAGAGGCAGTGTTCCCCTCCTCGCCCCAGCTGAGAACCCGAAGCGCAGAGATAATTCTTCATTTCTTCCTGCACCTGCCGTGGGCCGCCCCAACGCAACTGCTCAGAGCCGGCGGCGCGCAGCCCCCCGCACCCTCACGACTCCTTCCAGCGGGCGGGGGCTGCCGCCGAGAGCGCATCTGGAGCTTTCCCCCTCTCCCGATAGATACTTGTGCAAATGCTTAAACACTGCTAATTGCCGAAGGGTATTATCTTACAACCCGCGCTGGAGGAGGTAGGACCGCAGAGGGTCGTGCCCGAGCCCCTGTGCAAGTGCAGTGATGAATCTGTGGTATAGCTGAAGTGCAGACCAGCTGGAATATGCTGCAGACCATTTACGAGAGTGAATCGTGTTTTTCCTCAGATGGGGTTTCTGGACGTGAACAGCTCTTGGCTCAGCAAAGAATGCACAGTATGATCAGCTCAGGTAAGAGACAGCCGCGTACCTCAGACTCCCCTGGCTGACCGGCAGGATCCAGCCTAGCACGACAGGAAAACACTCTTCCTTTAAAGAAGTCACTTTATTTTTGTGGGGTTTATGTAAGCGGTTGTTAAATAATTATGGGAGCATGTAGCAGCTGCCGCTTTTGCAGAGTTTGCCTCCTTTTTCAGCCTGCTGCTCTCCAGACAGAGGAAAATGCTCTAGTTTGGGATTCCTTGTTTGTTTTGTTGCGTGGTTGCAAAATGGGGCTCACGATACAGACTTGTTCGCAGAGCGAGGCTACCTCAGACAGAGCTCGTCAGGAGGCTACAGTTACAGCCCCCCATAGGCAATTCTGGTCATATGTCTGTTGTAAACAGGATTTGCTCTTTCTGTGAATTTCCTTTTTGCCAGTTTCCATACAAAGGTAGTTTAATGCCAATCACTCTCACTTTTCAGTATGGTGTTACTTTAAAATGCCTTTAATGTTCATAACTTATTTTGTAACTTCAAAAATATTTGTGAACCTGGCAGTGGTAATCGTATATAATGATTCACTGAGATGTAAATTGGATGTGGTTTTTAACGAAGGTATTTCAGAGCTACTCTCAAGAAATACTGGACGTTTCCTTGTGTACATGAAGCTACCCTTGTATTTTCTACTTTCTTTGCTAGCTGTATTTGATACCTGCAGATGATGTGCTGAGGATGGATTAAGCTGAAAGAACTGTTGCCGTTCAGATAAAACATCAATTTAGACAGGCTAAACCAGTCAAGATTCAGATTACTCATACCCAATATCTTGTGAATTCCAGTTCTGTTTTTATCAGTCTGAAAACTTGTCTTTTGAGGCACAATGTTAATATCTCTTTAGTCTAGGTTATGAAATGTTTTCTATAAAGTTGACTGTATAGAATTCCTATATATAGGATACAGGATGAATTGTTTACATGTACTTTAATCTTAGTTTGCCCTTCCTTCTTTTTTTTTTTCTTTCCTTTAAAAAAACCCCCAAACATTTCCCCTCCTTTTTATTTTTTTAAACCTTTTTTTTTTCCTTTTTATTTCACAAAACTTGGCAGTACTTCTCAGTTTTTAAGATTGTGCAGACCACAGCTCTCCTCACATACTGCCTCTTTTACTGCACTTGTTGAGCCCATGTTTGTTTTAAAAAGATACTCATCTTCCTGTTTTATAGGAAAACTCTTCACCTGTGTTTCTTTCTTACATGCACTTTTAGAGCAACTTCTAGTTTGAGATATGAAAATAAATTGTGATTGTGTCAAAGGTAGTTATGTTCCCTGTTAGAAAGCACTTGGCTGTGTCTCAACCTCATGATTGATGTTTTTCATTAATAGAATGCCAAGGCTACCTCATAATGATTATAGACTGAATGAGAGATTGAAAAGGTGTTATGTGCAGCTTAAAATAATGGGAACATGTGGGGGAAATGGAGGTTTCCAAATGATAATGTTTAAGATTGGAAATTTTTCTGTGCCTCCATAAAACTGCTGGGTTGGTTTGTACCTTATTTGGATCTTTCAAACTTCAAAGATGAGATGTTGAATTACAGTTCCTCTGTCAAGGGCAGGAATCAAGTTAAAAACTTGCTTGTGAAGCTCTAGCAAATACAGTAAGTAGAAGCAGAAGTTTCTCTGAAACATCTACAGTGTCAAACTCTTATTCAAGAATTACTACTTTGCTTTGGTTTTCCTGAAGATCTCAGTAGGTCTCCAGTGCTTTTATATTGGCCAAAGACATGAAACTGACTGATTTCCCATCCCTCCTGGTTTTGTTGTTGGTTTTTGTGTGTGTGTGTTCCCTTGTTTTTTTTTCACTGTTGTTACTTTGTTTCATTGTTGGTTTTGTTGTTGGTTTCTCTGTGTGTGTGTGTTCACTGTTGTTTGTTTCATTGTTGTTTTTGTTGTTTTTTTTTTTAATAGTATGTCCAATTTAAGTTAACTATACACAAGTGGAAGTTTGGGGTTTTCAGCTCACTATGATACATTGTAACTGCCTACTAATGTTGCTTGCGTAATAGCAGTTTTCTCACTTGAAACAGAAGAAAGGAAGGTGATTTTTCTATTAAGTTTGTAGCTCAGCTTGTCTTCACAGAAGACAAGAATATCATTTAACAGTTATGTTTTTTTTCCCCTGATATTACATTAAGCCCATTTAACATATTCAGTTTCCCCTGTAGTACCAAGTACAGCAGAAGAGATGTTTAAGCTGTTGAAAAACCCAACACCTTAGTTAGTAACATTGTCCTGGTAAAAGATGTTTGAATATATATTTTGTAGAGCGTAAACCATTCCTCAGCATTTCTGTTGGCCTTTAAAATACACATCTGGACTTCAAGAAGCTGACATGGTACATAGTGTGCTGTTTAATTCATGTCATATGAAACCACAAACCTTGGTGTTGCTGTCAATTACCTTTAGTTCCCTCAAGCTCAGGGTAACTTTTCAAGTATTGTTTCCCTTTATGCTGCATATAGGAGAGAAAGAAGTTATCTTCCCTTACAAGTGTGTGACTTTTCCTTAGGATAAAGAGTTGCATATATTTAAGGAAAGCACAAATCCATGAAAGTTAACACTCTGCACCCTTGATACTCTTGGAGTCTTTGAAGCAAGCACATCTTCAACGCTCAGTGGATTTTTAAGCATGTCAGTTTCCAGATGCAATAGAAATGCATTATACAACTGCTTATACACTGGGCTGGCATCATCCCCAAGGAGGACAGATTCAGCGGCTACTGGATATGTATTTACAAAGCAGGCTGAAGAATTTCTGACAACAGCAGACGTAAGGAATACTTCTGTCAGGTGAAGCAGTTCTTCTGGTATTCCCTCAATTACTGCTTTGCCTGTCTGTCTCCAGCCTTGCCTTTAAATGATACTATGAATGAGATTATCTGGATAGGTACCAGTCAAAAGTATGATTATGAATGGAGCAATCTAGATAGGCACTGACTCAAGAAGCTGTGTAATTTGCAGACACCTACACCTTACTGCAGGGAGCTGTTTCAGCTATCTAGAGAAGACTGAACTAGATTCTCCCATATGGTACTGCTGTTCTAACATGCAGCAGTTAAGTGCTCTGCATCTTTACTTAAAATGATGCTGATGTATTCTTACACAATGCCATAATTATTTTAGTTTCATAATTTAAAAATTAAGTCTGGAGCCTAAAGCCTCTTACTTAGTTGGGATTACTTTTTAACTATGCTGTTGCTATTATTTTACTCAAAAGGTCTCAGCCTTTGTATGTGTGCAATGTCACAGTGGCATTGAGCTGACTTCTTACCTTAGCACTATACAAGCTATAAACTATAGGTCCTTGTGAAAAAGCATGTGGTGCAGCACAGTCTGTGGCAAGAATGCTTTTTAAAATGTGGAGAATTAATAACTAATGTATTACTGAGATAATTACTAAAAGATTACTCAAATACATGCCAGTTATGTGAAGGAGAAGAACCTGCTCAGCCACAATATCTGTAGATATGTGGCTTTGACACCAAGTTCATTAACTTCTGGTACTTCAGCATGCTGTGCTGGTTTTCCGAAGGGTAAGGTTGCCACATTCACTTCACTGGCTGTACTTCTACATACAGTCTTGCACTGGCCTACCTAAATTCCACCTTGGCTTTTATTGGATAAGGCATCCTCTCCTTCCTGCCCAAAGCTGCTGAAAAATCAAGAGTTCAAGGAGATCTTGAGCTTAAAGCTTTGGCTCATCACCGAGTTGACAGGTGACCTGAGCAAGTTACGCAATCCTGCTTACGCCAGCTAACTCTTCTGTGAAATACAGAAAATGATACCTGTCAGGCTCAGGAATCTACAGAGCAAAACTATTCTGAAGGGAATATAATACTCAGAATGATTAATTAATGTGATTGACTTATCTACCTACAGGCTTGCAAAACACCTGCAATTTCACAAATGTAGTAAGTGAATGTAGTCGCAGGATGTTATTCTCTGCACTAGTCAGGAAATAAAATATGTGTCACTTGAGTCAAGTGACAAAATCAGTGCTACACACATCATGTTGTATGTGGTTGACAGGTCCTCATGAACTGTCTTCCCTCAGTAAACCCCAATATACAAAATTTATCTTCTATGCTGTATCTCTGGAGGTCCCTTCCAACCTCTAACATTCTGTGATTCTATGACCTATGACCCTGCATACATATTTCTACACATGCACTTACATTTGCCTTCAGGCTCTCCTGTTTTGTTTTTCTTTTCCTGGCCAAACAAAAGTTTCACTGGCTCTGCTGTTCCTGCAGAGATATTGCAGAAAGCAAATAACTTAAAAGGTTGCTCTGATATTTGTGAAGAACTTGATGTATTTGCATATTTGAGTTGAGTAACATAAACTTCCAACATACAAAATGTTGCATATATGGTATCTCAGGCAATGACTCTTCAGAGAGAGTGAGAATAGATATCCTGAGCTTTTACTTTGTGATTCTCTATCAGAGTAATGAAAAAAATTGAGTGTGAAAATTCAGAGAAGTTCTGGGTAACAGCTGGAGAGGCTTGTCCTATGGCTGTTGTAAAGGCTAGGTTAAAAAAAAAAACCTAGTGCTTGTTGAGGAAATATTGAGTACAGTCCATTGTTGCCAACTTCATGTGTCCTCTAATGCTGTAACATTGCTTTTTTCTTTCTATTTTGAGTCCCTGCTTCTGGAACGGTGTGATTACCTGACAGTCTGACTTTGTACTAGAAGATAGAGGCTGCAGGAAAACCCTGAAATAAGTTTCCAAGTACAAGACTGATAAGGATAACAAGCTACGAAAGGTGGAAAGTAAACACAAACAATGCAGAACATAATCTCAAAACCTCTTTGAACTTCTTTCCTGGTACCATTGGACACTGCATTTAATACAGATATCCACTAATACTGGTACTGGGGCACTAGCTCCCCTCTCTTGAGTGTGTTGAGCTAAAACACAAGCTTTTTACTTCAGCCATTTATGATTCTGGATGTTCAGCTCTAAAACACTTGTTGGTTTGCATTTCAGTCTTTCCTTCTGTAAAACTGTGTCCATTTAGTTCATTAAGGTTTGCATCAAAGATGAGGACTTGTGACTCCTCCTACCATCAGAGCTTTAATCAGATTGTTGTTTCTGTACGGACTGCCTGGGCCCTTTTTTCTGCACAGTCTTTGCAGAGAAAGCAAAAGCTGTGAAGAGAGAGAGTAAATAGCCTGTAAATGTGTATATAAACATTGATTTCACATTTTGATGTAGATGGATGTGTAAGGAGGTTTGTGGTATCATTGCATTTTAACCTTTCCCAAGTACTGTAGCGGGTGAGTTTTTGTAAGGGTGGGTGCAATCCAAAATATTGTAGGGGAAAATAATGGGGAGATATTATTGTGAAAGACATGAAAATCTCAAATGCCCTGTTCTGTGGATCTCTTTAACAGGCTGAGTCCTCTGGGTCAGTTATTCTTAGCATGGTTATTTTCATCTTATGGCATTACAGGTCTAAGATTAGTCTGTTAGGCGTTATCATGCCATCTGAGTTACCTCCTAATATAACTGTACACCGGAATGATTATTTATAGACAGAGCATTCTGTCATTTTTGCTTTATTTCTGGTAGTTTAAATAAAGAAGAGCAACAAGAAAAACCACAGATTCCTTCCTGCTGCCAAAACAACATGATAACTGCCTGCTGAGGGGCAGGGATATTGTTCAAAATGTGTGCTTGCAGCAGCTGCAAACATCCTCTTTATCTCTTTATCCCACTTCTATTAAAATGAGCTATCTCAGGGCACCACCACTCCTGTCTCTTCTGGAGGAGGGAGAGGGGTGCCAGATCGATGCACCAAACGACAGAGAAGATGGGGCTGTGGTTGCTGATGAGAACAAGAATATCCAGGTGCTATTTTTAGGGGCTGGCACTGTCAAGCTCCATGTTCAGTGTGAACATGTCACATATGCACATAGCTTCTCCAAAATGAACCCCTCTAGTTTTGTTACATAAAAGTGATGTCTGTTCAATTAGCCTTCTAGGTGCTTTTTCACAAACATAACAGGAAGCTTCAGCAAATTGACATGTTTTTAGCAAACTGTATTTTTGTGACTGTTTCACAAATATTTCTGCTCACTAGCAAAATGTGAATCCTAAAGCAAAGTTGTCATTCAGATACAAAGTGAGGCATATTCTCTTCTAAGGAAGTTCAGTGCGATCTTCGTGTTTGCACGGATTCCACTAGGAGCAAGCTTTTAGTTGTAGTTTAGTAAAGAGGAGCAAAATTAGCAAAGTGGTAGATCTTCAGCTGTGTTGGTGCAGCCTCTGTAGTTGCTGCTTGGGAAGCTAGCAGTTTATGAAATAGGGAAATGCTAGTGGGTTATAATTACCTAATGAACTCTGTCTTCCTTGGTTACCTTTCTTCTCTAAATACATGGTTTGTTTCTGTATTTTTGCATGTTCTGCATGTAATTAGAGGACACCTGATTTGCTCTACTTTGAAATGCTACTAGTGAAAAAAGGCTTGCAAAATCAGTGGAAGCCTTTGCATGGTTGAATGATGCAGTGCTGGTTTAACTCTCATTATATAATAAGCAGCTCATTTCTTTCTGTTCAGGCTGGCAGTGCTGTGCATGACTGTAAAGGTATGTTGGCATTTAGTATAATTTGGGCATAGCCAGCACATCCGTTTCATTTGTTTTTGTGTCTCCCAGCTTGTGGAGTATACAAACACAAGAGCTCCAAGAATTCAAGCCCTTTGTGGAGGAAAGTGCTTGAAGTGCAGGATGCTTTATTCTAATGATGACACGTTCCTTCTAGTAACGAAGTTGAGTATCATCAAAGGGAGACAAGAAAAGGAATGGAATGAATTCTTCGAAAATGAATCATATTTTTACAATCAAAGACTATTGTTCTCTTTCATGATCCCTGTGGTTGAAGGTATGCATGCCACAGGGAGGAACTGCAGCTATTAAATTTCAGTGAAGTCTGGAATGGAATAATAAGGAAGCTTAATGTTAATTTAATAATTTCCCCCAATTGTTCTGTTCTTCATCCAAGTTTCCTTTTTCTTTCTTGGTGCCTGAGGCCACCACCTNACACTTAGTAAAATGTTAGTGATGGCCTTTTCTTTGCCTGTTCACCACTCCTTCTCCAGAGACAGAAGGTTCTTTTTTCTCTTCATCTATGTGTTTGATACTAGATGAGCATCGCTATTAAAACCTGTATTTTTCCTATGCCTTACAAAGTCTTCATATGGATACAAAAGAAATAACATTTCTGGACTGTTGAAGTTTTTGATACTCTAATTTGAATTTGGCCTTGAAGTTCTGGAATGCATAAAATAACACATGTATTACAGTCTCACCAAGAAACATCAAATAAAATACCTGGATTATTTTTTTTTTTTGAGATTTCAGGCTAATGTAATTAGGATCAGAACTGGTATGAGGCACAGAATGCTGTCAAAAATGGCAAAAGGAAATCATCACTTTAAGTCTCTGTATTAGAATCTTTGTATTATTGAGTCTTTGTATTAGAATCTTTACTTTTACATGTAGATACATATTGTTAGAGGACCAATAGATGAGAGTGAGGTACCTCGAAATGCTCATCATAAAAATCCTTGCACAGCAGCTGCAGAAACCTAGTGGGACTTAAATTCAGGAGAGTGCTTTACCTCAGGAGGCTGGTAGATGCTCACCAGCCTGTGCCATGCATATGCTCAAAACTGTTCCAGGCTCCAAAGACAGATCCGCTCGTTCCCACGCATGCGTCAGAAAGTTGGCATTCTTTTATTTGGTGTCCCTGGTTTCCCTACAGGATCTGTTTCAGAAGAAGAAACTTTTACTCTATTGTTTCTTCTAAGAATTGGCAATAATTAGTGTGGAAGGAATTCTATAAGAAACAGTGAGTCTTAACTAGGTTTCTTCAAAGACTGTGAGGGAAGGGCTGTTAGGAGGGGGAAAGGTTTAAAGAAAACAGGAGAGAATTTTACAAGTGGAGTAGTAGTGCAAAGATGAGCTATACAAACACTTCCTGTGTTAAAATGCTGTTGTGAGGGAGGGCGGGCAAGGCACTGAAGATGCAAGTGAACTATGTGGGAGGTGGAAATGAGGGTAGTTTGAAGTACAGTTCTCACTGTCTGTAAACAGAGGAAAAATATAGGTGAAAGCATTTAATGAAAAAAGTCAACCTCAGCTGAGAGGCGTTTCTGTCAAAACCTCCTCTAAAGTCATAATGAAGAATACATGGGGAAGTAGGAATATTTTAGATCCATCAAAACTTGTTATAAATAAATCAGGACTGTATTACTCTTGTTAATCCAACTCTAAGCCACTATTCAGGGATTTTCCTTGCCATTGTACAGGCTGCTTTTCTGTTGTGATTTCTGGTCTGAGAATGAGAAATTTCTTTGGGAGAGGGTGAAGTGTAGGACACTGAATCTTTTTATGTACACGCTAAAAATTCTGCTATAACTTACCATCTTAAATTCCCCCCTCCCATCATTTAGCTCATCCTTCAGCTTATTTTGCACAGATAAATTAAAGTTAAAATCAAAGAAGGTGAAAGAGGAAAATTAAGGCTGTAGTCTAGATTCCTACGTTCAGTCATGTCTTTCTGAATCTACAGGACACTAAACCCTACCTGCCTTGCACTTGCAGCTCCTAGTCACTACCAGTAAGTTCCTCAGCTGTCACTTTATCACACTGTATGTATTAGCATGAGATAGAGAAAAAAATAACCACCAAAAAATCCAACCCCAAAACCCACTGAAAATAAACTCAGAGCTCAGAAAACTGCCCACTAGGCCAAGCAAAATAGGCAAGATGGGGGGGGATGGTGCCGATGGCACAGTGATGGGAGCTTATTTTTGTCCTCTATGAATACCCTGTATGTGATTACACAGATGTAAGGCCTCACTACAAAGAAGAGAGGGAGCTCTGTAGAGATGGCAGCTGGTGGTGCTGGAAAGGAAGAGCATGAGCCCGATTATCACTCTGGTCCTGGACTGTCATTCCCCTGCTGAGCAGTCATGTCTCTTGTAGTAACATGGATATTCATGTGTTTATTGGGGCTGATGAAGTGAACAGCTGACCCCAATTTAAGCATGCTACCTTTCTGGTTTCCCATCCCCCTGCAAATTGGTGCTTCATTGTGAGGAATGAGGACTTCATGCTTGCGGTCAGAGTGGCCATGAGTGGGGACAGGAGATGCAACTGTTTCTCTCAACTTCGGCTATGGTGTGTGGTAGCCCTAAGTGTCATACTGATGCCTGAGAAATCTGTGTCACAGAACCACAGGATGTTGGAAATTGGAAGGGATCTCGAGAGAGCATTGAGTCCAATCCCCTTGCCAAAGCAGGATCACCTAGGGCAGGCTGCACAGGAATGCATCCAGGAGACTCCAAATGTCTCTGGGCAGCCTCTCCCAGTGCTCTGTCACCGTCGCTGTAAAGAATTTTCTCCTCATGTTGAGGAGGAACCCTCCATGTTCCACTTTGTACCTGTTGCCCCTTGTCCTGTCATTGGGTCCCACAGAAAAGAGAGCACATCCCTTGCTCCTCTCAGCATTTAATGAGCAGAGCCTAAATTTTCACACTCAATTAGCACCTTGTTAAACACCAGTTAACTACCTAGCACTTTACCCTGAAGTAGAACTTCTGTTAATACTGTCCCTGTGAAGCGTCGATAATTACCTTTCGTCATCCATAGTGCACACTTCATCTGTTAGTATGAAAGGAAAATGTCCTACACATTTTCCTGTTGCTTAGGATGTGTTGACTTCTTCAGCCTGCACCGAGGTTGAGCGAACTGGAAATAGTAGCTATCAGTCGTGGTGTGGTGCCACCTGTAGTCTGCTCCAGGAGAGCCTTCATGCTCTTCACAGAATGGCTCATGTTCCAATTTCTGCTTCATTCTTTTTCTAATCTTTTGGAGAAAATGTTTTGGCAGACATTCTCCCACTGTAATCCCTCTTAACCTCCTTTGTTTTTGTAACCGAAGAGTGCTCTGATACGCCCTTATCATCCTTCCTAAACAACCTGGAAATCAGTAAAATTGAAGTTATGAGAGGAAAATTACCCTTCATGTGATGCTGTTCCCTGGTTGCTACTCAGGTATCAAATCCTTCCTTGTGTAAACCAAAACATAAAATAACTCTAAGTGACATGGACATGCCAGGAAGCACAGGTCAGAAGGATCATGTAGTGGTCATGATTGTTGCTGTTCATTTCAAGTTGAATGCATGGTTTGACTCTGTTGACTGGCACTGGGCCACACTAGGCCTGGCAACATGAAATGCAGACATTTCTCTTCATCAGAGCCCCTCAAAATGATGGTGCTGTCCACAGTAACAACTCTAGTAGAAGATGTCAGATCTGAAAGAAGAGAGATTTTCATTACTGTTCCTTTGCTGTGGAAGTCTACGTCAGAATTGGGAACAGCCACAGACTGTGCCCCTGGTAGGACAGAATGAAAAACCAGAAACCTTAGTAAGTAACATTTATTTAGCAAATAATGTGTTGTGTCCAGCTGTCAGAACTTAACACCTGCAGTGAAGAGAAGTAAACTCAGCTTTCTTTTTAAGTAACACACTTGGATGTTTGAACTTCATGATTGTGAATGTAGCTATAAAGTCTACGTGGAAGACAGTAGTTGCTTTCTGCAAAAGAGAGAGGCTGTATAAATCAAACTTACATTTCTGCAATAAATCTACTTTGTTGTTACCTAACCTTTAACTTGCACTCCTCAGAAGGTCCAAAGTTATGCAAATAATTCACTTTTATAATATGATTTTCCTCTTCCAGTGTAGACGGATTGATGCTTAGGTGGATATAAATAGTATGTGTTCCATGAAAAAACACTGAGGTAGTGCAAATGAAAATCAGACTCTTTCTACTTCTGGAAGTCTTTCCAAGCTCTTAATCATCTTAAATCCAATTAGCCTTTTCCTGTTTCTGACATGGGTCTTTTAAAGATAGCATAACCAGACTGGAATATTCCTGATGGCAAAGCCTTGTTGATGAATATGAAAACTTACTTTTATCCTGCTTTCTGTACTTCCTGTTTTCATTTTTGAATCTTCTTGTATGTACATTGACCACATGTTGTCACTGAGCTGTTGGCAATGACAACCAGGTTGTTTTAAGGTTATATTAAGGTTAATGAAGCACAGTCAGGTATACTCCACTCCTTCATCCTAACAGAAATTATTGTGCAGATTAAAAAAAAAATTTAAAAATTTCTATTTTGTGTCCCAGTCACAAAGCTTTATGAGGAACTCTGGCATTCCTCAGTGCCTTCCATGAAATACCCTGAAGAGATTTGTTTCATCTGTGGTTTTAACCCAATCAATCTTTTTTCAATTACTCTTCTTTCCAGACCTCTATTAAAAGAGCAATTACTGTTGCCTCACTGCACTATCAACATTTCCTTAAATTCAAAGAGTATTCCCTTATGCTGTTTAATCTTTAAAACTGCTTCTGATCAATGGCAGAGTTCTTGTAACTTCACCTAAAGGCCAGAACAGGACACAAACTCCAGTGAGACACCTTGTCAAGGGCATTTTTCAAGTTTGGTTAAGTCTGTGGACCAAATCATTAACTGGTACCAAACATCACAGTCTCACTGAAATCTAGATTGGTTTTTAATCATCATTTCTTTAACCCTTTGAAAGATTTCATTTTTTGAATGCTTTCGTGTCTCAAAATACATATACAGTTCTAATTCAAAGCTCATAACTGTATCCTAGCAAGTAAGTTTGCATCAAACTTGATGTGTTCCCTAAATGGCGATGAGGTTAAAGCTAGTCAAATTTAAACAAAAATTGGCTCAGTTGTGGCTGTTCATGGAGGATATTGTTTCTGAGAGAAGATAGAACAGCTCTTTCCCTTTCTTTTAAAATTACATACATGGCTTTTGTTTGACTGAAATATTTTTTGCTAGATCTTACATAACATTGATCTGTAAGCTGAGACAAAGCATTAGCAATTTTAAATGCAATATCTTCTCTTGTGAAAATGTCAGACTACAGCAATTGCAGTAGTGCATGCATTTTAACCTTGACTAGCATGTTAAATTACAGTGATGTAAGCATAGTATATTTAAAGTGAGCAAGGTGGTTTTGCTTCACCATCCATTTGTAACACTGTCTGTAGTTGTGGTGCAAAGAGTTTAAAATGAAAATAAAATGTAAACATTACAAATAGGATACAAATAGTAGAGGATAAAACATATGAAGAGGGATTAAGGGGGTTATATTTATAGTCTGTAGCAGAGAGAACTCAAGGGACATGGGCATGGGCTATAAATAACTTCAAGGTAACAATATAAATGAAGGAAGGGAATTATTTGTTCTCAAAAGATGGTGAAACGTAGAATAATAGCCTGAAGCAAGGAAAAGGAAAGTTGAAGTTAGATGTTAGGACTTTCTTCTATCAGTAAAAGCTGTGGAAAGCAGAGACAACTAAGGTAGGAGGCTGAAGCAATACCTAAAGCACCAGCTGCAGCTATTTGTAAGATTAAAATTGCTTGTAGATGGAATCATATTACAAAATTCATAGGGCTAGACTTGAAGTAAACACTTTAATTTTCTTCCCTGCTCTGTCTTATAGCACCCACATTTCACGGTGTGTGGTAATTTCCCATGAAGACTACATAGATACAGCATTCCTACCAAGATTATTATGCAGCTTTAACCAGATTAAAGGTTAAAAATAACATTATTAGTCAATTATAATTTCGTTTAGTACTGGAATTATAAAGTCATATTATTTTAATGAAAGTGGTAGATTATCCTGCTGTTGTTTGTTCTAGTGAGAACGAAGTGCTTATCAGTCTTTCATTCTCATCAGTCCTTACATGACATGATGGCTTTTGAACACTATAAGATAATGCTGGTGAGCAAAATAGCTTGTGTGAATCATACATGCTGGTATCAGAACACTGGCCATGTGCTGAGTACTGTTGACTCACTGGAATGAAATGACTTACTTAGTTTGAGTGCTGGCCTGCTTCAAAGGAGGCTAGAAGGGGCACAAACCTAAGAATGAATCAGTCTTTTAACCTTCCCATTGCTCCCACTGTAGACCTCTCAAAACAATATAGTTCTACTAGTCTAGATCATTACTTGTACATGTTTTGCTTTGTTCCTCTTTTAGTTTAGTATGTCTGAGAGGCTTTCTACTGCTCCAGATTTAATTTTGTAATTTAAACATTTTCAACAAGATGCTTTCACTGTAAACCAGCTAGCAAAAGTCATGTCACACCATGCCATCAGGAGCAACAGAGAAGGTTTGAAAGACCAAAGTTCTTTCAGGATGGTGTCAAATATGTTTGAGAGTGTGTGTGAGAAAGAGAGGGAGAGTAAAGGTGAGAAACTCAACAGGTTTTTGTGAACTCTACCAACAACATACCTCTTATTTCATCATCCAATGGGTGTATGACTCTTCCAGTAGTCATAGGATTTTTGTGTGTTGTGAAAGCAGTGCAACAAAATACTGCAATATGACTGCAGATGTTGTGATATTAAATTAATATGGCAGCTGGTTTGGGCTTTGCTTGTCTAAGGTAGGCATTGGGTAATAATAGTTTTGAGGAACTTGATGGCTTTAATTGTATGTACAGTTTCCATCATAACTATGGTTTGAGTTAACATTGATCAAATCATGCAGAAGTGTTCAGCTTAATAGGTGTATTAGTACAAGGAGAGGAATATAATTTCTGCTTATTTCTGCCCAGGAGTTCATGCTCAGTAGCCTTTTACGCTTGAGCTGTTAGCACCATCAGATATCTCCACTGCTGTTAAATCAGGCAGGGTCTGCTCTTTAATTAGAGGCACACCTGAAGCTGAGATTTTTAGCCAGTAGACCTTTCGTCTCTTAGGTATTTAGCTAATATTTAGCTTTTTTCCCCCCTGTATTTCCTCTATACATCTTAGCTGTTAATTCTTTCAGCTTTCAAAAGTGTCTTACTAAGATAGTTGATAGTAGTATTCGATATGGATAATAGACAGCAAACATCCTGTGTGACAGAGGACAACAGTTATAGGAATTTGATTTTGTATTTGCCACTTCTTTTTAAAATGCATTTAAAGAACCTTGGGGTGTCCTGAAAATTAGACTAAATTTAATTAAGGAATAGCTGTTAATTGCCCAATATCATTATGATGGCACTTACATGGTTACTATGACTTTTTAGATCAACTAATAAAAATAACAATCTGTAGCCCATCAGATTTCCAACAAAATGGCACTAAAATGAAAATCCTGGTTATTAGGCATGGAGAGTGACACATTTCAGTATTTATTGTTTGTTGTATTTTTGAACGAGCTGCCATAGATACTGTAATGTATTTTTATGCCAAGAGGCATCTGCCTTATACTGTGAAAGACCTTATCAGTTTATTTCACCTTGACTGACAGTATTGTTTTCCTAAAGTTAAAGAAAAGTGAGTCAACTTTATTCCTAAGATGTATTTCTGTTACCATTTTCCTCATTTGTTCTTAATTCATGCCGAGTTGGGTTTTTTTAATCCTAACACTTTTGGAATGCTTGGACTCTCCCTTGGTGTGGTAAAACCTGTCCTCAGGAGAGAAATCACTAAATGAGAAAATCCAGAGACTGCAGAAAATAATGTCTGATTTGAAAGAAAACCAATTAGAACTGCATTTTGTCCGTGCAGATTTTAGAATTCATTTAAATTGCTTGCATAATTGATCACAGGATAGGAGCAGTTCTCAGTTAACTATAAACAGTCACTTCCTTCTGGGGTTCTTTAGACCATGTTTGCTTGCTTCTTAATATTTACGGAAAAACTCTCTGTTAAGTACTTGGTACCAATTGCTGTCTACTTCATATTATGACTTTGTCTCCTAAATAGTGCTAAACACTGATTAGTTATTCACAGTGATATTGAGTAGATACTCAGCTTGTCTAAACTCCAAAAACTTATTGTTGTTCCCAAGTGAAAGATTGGAGTTTGTATCTGACACCAGCTGGCAAAGTCTGGGTTTAAACTCCCATTTTCTTTCAATTGCTTATCTTTATATATGGAAAAATATTCAGAAAAAAGTTCCCTCCTGATTTGAAATTTCATTTGCCTTGTACTTAGGCCAAAAGCAAATGTCCATGTGTGAAGGCTTACATACTTTTATGAACATGAAAAGGGAAGCATGAAATTAAGTATTATTCTTACTTATTATAGAAAGAACAAAATCACATGCTGATGTTCTTCAGTCTTTCAGGAAATGTTTTATCTTTAGAATGGAGGCCCCAGGGCTGCCATGCACAGCTGAGCCTGAAGCCTCTGCAAAACTGCATATTCTTACACATTTCTTCTGGCACCTGTGCCTACACTGCTCTTGTTGCATGAAAAGTGAGAAAATCATATAGGTGGTTAGGCTATGCTGAGCTCCCTACTGCTGAAGCTGGTTTGCTGTAAGGAGAGAGGTAAATGAAAGCTCTTGTCCCAGTTTTGTAACAGTACTGTGGTCATGCCATTGGTAGAAGCCCCAGGACATCTACAGAGATCACTCTGGAGAAAGGGCTATAGCTTATCCAGTTTGCTAAATCTGGAAAGAAACTCATGATAAATAAAGTTACAAATAAAATAATGTGTTATGCCTGTTTAGCTCTGCATGGAATTTCACTTTCAAGCTGTTGAATATTCTGATTCTGATCCAAGAAGGAAGTACTGTATGTTTAAAGCTCTGATGTTTAGGGAGTTATAAATCCTTCATCAGTCTGATACAGTATGTATTATACCTGGACCTCACTTCATAAATTTGTTGCACAAAAAACCTTTTGTGGACAGACTGTGAGAATGGCAGGTCAAGAAAAAGTTTCTTATGTTTAAAGAGTCTGGTGAAATTAGAAGACTGTATTACCATTTTCAATGATTGCTTTCTAAGAACGATTTGGATTGCTGCAGTAAAATGGTGAAGTCCTATGCTTTGTGTTGTCATGATGAAGTGTCACTAAATCTTTGACTCAACAGATTGTAAAGTTTTGTGTGGTCATAAGTATTCAAGACTTAAAATTAATAAGGACTTTTTTCCAGTGACATTGCTAACTTGGTTGGATGTTCATCGTCACCATAAACTTGACTGTAGCCTTTGAAAGTAGTTTTTGAAAAATACATTCCTTAAAGCAGAGGCAAATGTTTTAAGGAAATACCTTTGGCAGGAAGGGAAATGAATTTCTGGTTTCACACATACAAAGAACTTGGTGAAATTACATGGGTGTTTAGGAAACAGCAGGATTCACAAGCTTCTGTGAGGCCTTACATTGGATAGACTAATTACCAATACATGGAATGGTGTTACCCAAGCTTTTCAACATGCAAGGGAAAATGCATTTTGGAATAACTAGGTGGAGTGATTATCAAGTCTGCTAAGTTATATGTTACCCTTTATTTTTAACTGGGAAGAAATAGTAGCTCTGTTCTTGCATTGCCAGTAAGTGTTTCATTCTTACAGTTTTGCGTACCAGTGCGTTGCTTTCTGTCTTGTCTTTTAGGGTTTTGTAGCAGATTCATAGAATCATAGAATGGTTTAGGTTGGAAGGGAGCTCAAGGATCATCTAGTTCCAACCCCCTGCCATAGGCAGGGAAACCTCCCACTAGTACAGGTCACTCAAGGCCTCATCCAACCTGACCTTGAACACCTTTAGGGAGGGAGCAACCACAGTCTCCCTGGGCAACCTGTGCTAGTGTCTCACCATCCTCACTGTAAAGAACTTCCTCCTAACATCCACTCTAAATCTCCCCTCTGCCACTTCAAACCCATTGCCCCTTGTCCTGTCACTGCAAGACCTTGTCAATAGTCCCTCCCCAGCCTTCCTGTAGCCCCCTTCACATACTGTAAGGCTACTCTAGGGTGTCCTGGAAGCCTCCTCTTCTCCAGGCTGCGGAGCCCAAACTCTCATTGTAGCAGTGGTCAAAACTCATGTGGCTTACTTGTAAACGACTTTGTCTTGAAGCTTTTCAAACTAGTGTGATGTGCTGCTAACATTTATGGTTTAGAAGGAAATGAGACTAAATGTTTGTGAGGCTTGTGAAAGTGCCATTCAGCTCTCTGCTAAATTATGGTGCGCTTTTTTTTTTTTTTTTAAATTTTCCCTGAGGACATGAGACACCAGAACCCACAGAAANTTATTTTTGGCCTAAACATTTCAACCATTTTTGAGAAAGGAGCTAGACAAAAATAAACTATTCTGTCCTTGAAAAGTTCCACCAGTCTGCTTTATTCTAGAGCACAAAAGTCTGGTGTTCTCTGTGCTTTAGATCAGTAACTCGCTATGTGAAATTTGTGGCCGAAGGATGAATTTTCACTTTCTCTGTGCAGATCTATTTTTGTTGGCCAAATTTAAATTGCAGATAAGATTTAACTATTGTGTTGCTGATAAAATGACAATGTATTTTGTCTTCAGCTAGCATGTCATATCCTTGTCCTTTTTTTAGCAGTCTTGTTTTTCAAGGCATAAGAGCTGACAGCAGCCCTGGTGCAATTCCAGGTGCCTGAATTGAAGGCAGGAACCTGTTGTGTCCTCAGCTGTCATGCAGACCCGCCCACCTCCATCACCAAGTGTGGTATGGAGTAGACTTTGATGAAAGGTGACTTGAAAACTGGAAGCGTAAGGGATAGAAGGGAGGAAGAAGAAAACTGAACAGGGAGGGAAACAACTGGTTGACCAAGGAGACTGGTTCTGGTTGAGGACTACTAAGTAGTGGTGGCATGGTGGGAAGGATGGGAATAGGTGAACGATAAGAAACCAGGAGCACCTTGGATGGGGATGGCAAAGAATGAATAAAAAAAAACTGTTAAGGGATGAAAGTGCAAGAAGCCATTGGGAATAGGAACTGCAACATCACATGACGTTCTCTTGTAGTACTTCTGCTGTGTCTATGTCTAGAGTGAATGAAGGATTGAAATGTTTCTGTAACTTCAGTCTTCCATGCCTGGCTTCAGGCATTGCTAACTTCACCTGATTTGTGCAGTAATCAGTATGCAAAATTTATCAATTTCTTTGTAAGCTCAGCTTTTGCAACATGCCTAAATATTAACACAACACCTTTTGTAAAGTCTGTTTCTGCTGTATTATGGGTGGGAACTAAAGGATAGACCATTTAAAATACCAACATACCAAGTATCCATGAATTCATGGTGCCCTCAGATAAGAGCTTCAGGTTTCCACTTACTTTATATAGTACTGCTATTTAAGGCAGGATTTGGGTGCTTAATGTTGCTGTCTGAATAGAGTTCTATTAACACAGTTAATATAAAGAATGTTTAATTAATTTTATTCTTCTTATTCATCTTTAAAAAGAAAAATATTTTCATGAGGCAAAAGATGATTTATCTTTATCCAGGGTGAAGTAAGCTTCACTACAGGCAAGGAATAATTAACTGAACCTTCTGCCCCGCTTCCTGAAAACGTTATGTATAATTTCTCAGAGTCATAACATTTTCTTCCAATGTATCATTGGTTTGGATTTTGCTAAAGTCTAAGAGGTAGTGAGAGTCTGTGACTGATGCAAAGTGAATGCATGATACAGTATTTCTAAGAAATGCTGTCAGTTGTTGTGAATGATCCTCGATGGTGGTTCTTCTTTGTTTCCATTTTCTGCAACACTCGAGTTATTATTTTGCTGAGTCACTATTTCAGAAACATCCATAATAGTATCCCTTTGTATTTATTATCATGATACCAATTGTTTTAGATTAACTTTGGATATATTACCAAAATGTGTTTTACTTTTGAATCATAAGTATGTGGCAATAGCAATAAAAAACACCTAAAAAGTGTTCTTCAAGTTTACAAATACCACAGCACTGGGAACTCAGGAAGGAAAAGCAGCAGCTTAAGTATAATATCTTGCCAGCTGATTCAAACAACTGCCTGGACAGAGCTGTAGTGAACCAGTGTAAGGCTGAAGTGGGATGGATGAGGAAGTTGTGATGTGTTTCCTGGGAGTCTTTGGTGAAAACTAACAGTCATGAGGAAATTATTTGCTATCAGCTTCTTTCCAATTAATCAGCTTGGTTTTAAATGTAGGCCTGACATTTGCAACCATACATGGGTCATGTCACTCAGAGTCAGGAAAACTGAAAAGTGGTTGTTCACTCTATGTGCTGTTTTGACAGGTAGGAGAATTTTTTTCTTTAGTAAGTTAACCAGATGCTGTCTGCATTATAGAAATATAGATACTGTTTGTGCATCTCAGTTGGAATCCCTAATTAATGGAAATTGAAACCTCTCATCATCTTCCTCTGATGCTCTACAGTCACTTTTACAGTGAGGCAGAGTGGAGGAACTCAAGAGTGCTGCAGCACTCTTTGCTGAACATGCCAAGCTGACACATTGCTGTGGCAAGATCAGGCTCTCTCACAGCCAAAACACAGAGTACATTTAGTCTTGCATGTATAAATGTTAAAACACAGGGTAAGGATAGAGAGAGGTGCATCCTGATTCTGTGTAGCTGTTTCTTTTTAAATACTTCTGCTCTCTTTCCTTAGTTCCTGTCTAAGAAGCAGAACTGACCAGTTTTTCATTGCCTTCAGCAATTACTTTTTCATGCAAAACACAGAGGCATTGGGCTTATACATGGCTTATCTAGAGCCAAGAATAAACCCATTTGAATGGGCGCGAGTGACTGGAAAGTCATGAAGTGTTTCTTATTGGTAATGCTTGGGTCAGAAATGACAAATCCATGTGCTTTGTACCCACAGTTTCTCTGTCGTGGTCACTGTTGAGAGCTGCTTTGCTTTCTGAATTAAAATAAGCCACACAGTGAAGTTACCAGATTAAATTCTCCCCTTTAAATTCTCTGCTTACCTACTAAAAGCTAAATGCAGGGAAAATAGGCTCTGATTAACAAAGTGTATAATTTGCAGGTATGTGAAAGAGCCTTGGCTTGCTCTTGACACTTGCTTGTCCTTAAACTCTTGCACTGGCACAGGGATTCCCATAACAGTGAGACGTAAGAATGACCATTCCAGAAAACAAACCTGGAATCAATATATTATGGAAGTCTGTATCTAACTATGCACACAAATAAGTAATTTTGCAGTTCATATGTTAGCCCATCTTTCTGACTTTTGCAGGATATCTTCAGCTTTATTTATGGAGTATATGCTATTTTTTTGAAGCAAAGCTGTCATACTGACCTCCAAGATCATCAAATCCAACCATTGGCCTAACACCACCAAGGCCATTAAACCATGTCTCAAAGTACCATGTCCAGTTGTTTCTTGAACAGCTCCAGGAATGGTGACTCCACCACCTCCCTGGGCAGCCTGTTTCAATACCTGACCATGCTCAGTGAAGAAGTTTTTCCTAAGATCCAATCATGATTCTGTGTGATACTTACAGTTTCTCAGCTACAAAGGAAGGCCAGGTGGAGAGGTGGAAGCGCCATTTTGTTCTTTCCCTCTCACTAGGATCATAATCTAGTTGCTGTTTTTTAAAGCTTTAGGAATATGCAACTGTTTATTTACAGTAATAATAGCAACATTAATAAGCAAAATATGATTAATAATAGAAGTCATAATAAATTTGGACCGTGTTGCTTCTTGCAGTGGTAATAAAAGGTATGAAAGCTAGGAGGAAAGCGTGGTGGAGTTCTCACTGGGATGAACAGTGTTTTATTCCAGCAACAGTAAGC
This sequence comes from Eubucco bourcierii, assembly GCA_013396675.1. Lineage (NCBI taxonomy): Eukaryota > Metazoa > Chordata > Aves > Piciformes > Ramphastidae > Eubucco > Eubucco bourcierii. Next base: position 351,723 of record VWZE01020457.1, read on the forward strand.
AGTTCTTTTGTTCACATTAGTTACTTCTTGGATACTTCTTGATATACTGGGCAAAAATTATATTAAGGATAAAAAGATAAAACAGGAGCTGCAAGACTGTATTTATTAGTGGGGAAAAAGAGAAAAGGAGAGTGGAAAGAAAGGAAGGCTGCAGAAAGTAATGTGGTGCAGGTACATGGTTAATATCATGAACAACTTCAAGCTTTTTCTTAGGAGGGTGAGAAGATGTTAAAGAAAAGCAGGAGAGATATTCTATCGAGTTACAAACAGCAAACTGAGAGAGAAGAGTTAACTAAGTTATGTCTTCGCAATAGAAAATCCAATGTGAGATGACATTTTAGCTGTGAGGCCCACTTTAGGCTGTTGAAAAGTAGTGGAGTACTAACCATGTTCTATTTTTTCCACAGCCTCAAGAACACCTCATGGCTGCGGTGTCGCTGCTAATTTGCTTTTACATTTCATCACACATTAGCTTCCTAAAGTTCATTGTGTGTATTCTCCAAGCTTTTGTTAGACAGTTTTTACATTTTAATGGTAAATAGTTGCAAAGGATGATTGCACCTTCTTTATACTATTTGTGTAACAGCTTACATCATGATTAAGGTTCTTAGCAGAATTAAGGGTAAATAATCTGCCTTTTTAGAATTAATTCTATAACTTACTGGAATTTTAACTGAAACAAATGCCACTGACAAAGCTGAAGAGCTAAGTGGAAACACATGCTCTGAGGTTGCCATTAGGTAGTTTGAAGGCATATCTCTGCTGTTAGGTTGTCTCTCTCTCATTTGGGTACAGGATTGGTTTTCATATTCATTAAAAAATGAATGAGAGAAGGAAGTGACCACACTGAGCTTATGTCGTTTCTACAAGGGTAGTTTATAAACAGATTATCAAAACAAACATTTGTGCCACTCTTCATTCCACGAATAGAGAGCTATCTGATAGTAGTCAGCATGGTGCATCTCGTAGAGAACTTGAATTTAATACCAGTGTTAGGCTTTATGTAAGAAGATAGCCTATAAAACTGGAGCCCTGCTTTGCTGTGTCGACATGTCTGGAGCTCAGAATAAAATTGAGTTTCCTGCTTTAGCTCCAGCTTGGTCTTAAAATAACCTGAAGAAATTACAGTTCTGATTACAGAGAAAGTGAAGGACTTAGAACATTCTCCTAATAAAGCCACGGGATGACACAAGGCTTAGTCATCTGTAGTCTGTCTATAACAGGCATTTCAGAGAGGGAAGCAAGCCTTTGAAATTGGATAATTTGATTTGCAATCAGGCCTAATTATTTTAAGAACACAGAAAACCTTTGGTTTTGACAAAAATAATTATCTGGAATCCAATTAGAGGAGAACAAGCCATTTTAAATATAATAGATGCCACACAGGATCCCTAGGAAAACTGATGTCTTGGGGGAGAGAACTATGTTTGAAATGGACTCCACCTCTCATTTTTCTTACTGCCACTTCTGAAATAAACAATTGTGCTGAAAGGATGCATCACCCTAAAGGATAAATAAGATGTTTGTGACTGAAAGTATGCTCAAACCCAGTGCGTGATAGACAGTGATTTAAAAATCCTAAGGAAGTTTTTCTATCATCTTTTGAGGATTATGCAACTTTACAGCAGCAGAAAACACTTAAGGAAAGTAACTGAGAGTAGAAGGAAAGATGGTCATGCTCATAAAACATGCAGATTTGAATGCACCACTGGAGAGCTGAAAAACTGTATATGCTTTGGAGTTAAGACAGTTTCAGTTAGCTATTGCTGTTAAAGGTCCTTAAGCTCTTCTCTGGAGTTTCTTTCTGCATGCTATCATTTTGGTAGTTTTTCTGTAAATTACTGGTGATATTTATCTTGTAGCATATTGAGCTTATAAATCAGTGTATGTAATAAGGAGAAGTGAACCACTGAACTGGTCGATTGATACTATTCTCATAGATCCCCTACCAGAGGAATGCAGTGCTACTTTGTGCCTGTATAAGATTCAGAGAGTATGCAGTGTTGGCATAAAGGTTTGCTGCCTATACAGTTTTGCTGGAGGGGGGCCAAAGGCATGCTGTATTATTTACACAGTGAATAGACATTCTTCGTTTGCTTCACTAAATGTGGATAATTATGACTCATTTTAGGTTTCTCTGTATAAATGACACAGATGTCCAGACAACATATTTATAATTTCACCCCATCTGTGCTAATTTTTCTATAAATGTCCTTTTAGTACAGCACTCAGCCTGTTTTATCAACATTGTCTGCAGTGTTGAACAACATGCAAAGATATGACTAATATTCAGCCCTCATTAAAAGAAACATATCCACCCCCATCCCATCCCAGTGTCATGGCACAGTTGGAAGCTTTCTGACTTTGCCTTGGTGGGTTTCTGGGACTGGCTTCCCTCAACCCAAGACATCAAAGGCTGACGCTGTAGTGCTGGAGGGCAACAGACAACAAATACTCCCAACTTGTGTTGAAGGTGTTATTCATTGTTTCATAGAATGGTTTAGGTTGGAAGGGTCTTTAAAGATCATTAAGTTCCATCCCCCTACTATGGGTAGGGACACCTTCCACTAGACCAGGTCACTCAAGGTCTCATCCAGCCTGGCCTTGAACACCTCCAAGGAGAGGGCATTCACAACCTCCCTGGGCAACTCATTCCAGTGTTTCACTACCCTCACTTTAAAGAATTTCTTCCTAATACCTAGTCTAAATCTACCCTCCTCAAGCTTAAATCTGTTGCCTCTTATCCCATTACTACAGGCCCTTGTAAACAGTCTCTTCCTGGGTTTTTTGCAGGCCCCCTTCAGGTACTGTAAGGCCACTGTAATGCCTCCCTAGAGCTTTCTTTTCCTCAGATGAACAGCCCCAACTCTCCCAGCCTATCTGCATGGGGGAGGTGTCCAGCCCTCTGATCATCTTTGTGGCCCTACTCTGGACCCACTCCAGCTGGATGCAGTACTGCAGGTGGGGTCTCATGCAGCTGTATGTATCTGGCTATCCATAAAGAAAGACCTAACAGAAATACCGATTTCTTCTGAAGTTAAGGACTCTGCTTTAGAGCCCTTAGTTAGAGCTCCCTCCTCTGCACAGTGCTGGGTAGCGTGAGATAGCTAACTGGAGACTTTTTGTAAGTCTTTTTGTTGTAACCCAACTTTGTGTGGTACTAAGGAGGAAAAGAGTGTGGTGTATGAGGACTGATCTGCTGCTGTTTGCTTCTGATGTGCTGTAGATGGTCGATCCTCCTCTTTTCTCAAAAATTTCCAACTTGTCACTACAGAACCAAGCTGCATTGGAAAAGGCCCCCACGGTGTTTAGCATAAAACCTTTTTGAGTTCTGTTTCAAATAAATTGCCTCAAATTCAGTAACAGTGCTCAGACTCACCCATACAGGTGTTGTATGTATATAATTATTAGGAAATTTATGTGTGAAGTAATGAATGAGCATTTGGAGAAAGTGGATTTCTAAATGAAAAAAAACCAAAAAACAAACAAACAAAAAAAAACTTGGTAATTTGTAATTTGTTCTGTTGTATTCCCCAATTCCTGAAAGCCACCACTGCAATTTGCAGTTTAATGACCTGGAAAAATAATATTTCCAGAAGCACAGCCATACTAAATGATAGGAGCAAAGGAAAATAATCCAGAATCATAAAACAGCTAGGTATTTCCAGTCTCAACCTCAAAACCTTTTCTGTTAAATTAGCAAAAGCAATTGAGAAAATGAGGTCAAGACCTCCAAACTCAGTCTTATTTAAGAGCAAAACACTATAGCAATGAAAATTCTGTGTAGGGGAGAGTTTAAAATAGAAACAGTGTTACCAGAATCACAGGCTACCAATGCTCTCCTACTTAAAGATATATTGAACTACATAAAAGTAGTATTAAAGTGCACTTATGAAATTTTATGCTATTTTGTCTTGATAAGGTATACTACTTCTGTGTATTCCCAGTGTAATCTGAGCACTCTATACCATCTTTTAACTGTCCCTATGGAAATGGAAGGTGATAGGATTTCCCCCATAGATGTGCAGGCAGGTGGACAGCTGGTCTTACTGAGGTAAATCATAGAATGGTAAAGTTGGAAGGGACCTCAGGGATCATTGAGTTCCAACCCCCTGCCATAGGCAGGGACACCTCCCACTAGTACAAGGCACTCAAGGCCTCCTCCAATCTGGCCTTGAACACGTCCAGGGAGGCAGGGAGGGAGCATCCACAACTTCCCTGGGCAACCTGTGCCAGTGTCTCACCACCCTCACTGGAAAGAACTTCCTCCTAACATCCAGTTTCAATCTCCCCTCTACCAGTTTAAACCCATTGTCCCTTGTCCTGTCATTGCAAGACCTTGTCAGTAGTCCCTCCCCAGCCTTCTTGTAGGCTCCTTCAGATACTGAAAGGCTACTCTAAGGTCTCCTGGAAGCCTTCTCTTCTCCAGGCTGCAGAGCCCCAGCTCTGTCATCCTGTCCTCATAGCAGAGCTGCTGCAGCCCTCTGAGCATCTTTGTGACCTCCTTTGGACCTACTCCAACAGTTCAATGTCCTTCCTGTGCTGGGGGCTCCAGAACTGCACACAGGACTCCAGATAGGAGTACTGTGTATGGGAGTAAAACAGTACTTCAACACTGCAGTTTCTGCATTACTTAAGATCCACATTTCAAAATTGTTTAGACATAAGGAACTGGTGCAAAAAGGAACCAAAGATTCCCAAAAGCACTTGGAGACTGGACACTAGGCATCTATGATTTTTCTTTCCTCAGACTCTAACATATTTTCTGTGTGTTGCTGTGAGTGGTTTAAAAGTCTCACTTTGGAATATCAAAATTTTCCTACTAGTGTTTTGTATCGTTAAAGGATTCCTCTGTGCTGGTGTTTTGTAAGACATGCAGTTTTTGCTTGATGTGAGTGCTAGGAGCATATTGCTGGAAGGGTAAAACTTCTTCCTATTGTATCAAAAATCCTTCCTTTCAAGAAGTTTTGGTCTGTAACAGAGGCAGAGGAAATTAAAGTAACCTTTCATTCTGTGTTACAGGAACCTCCTCTGAAGTTTCAGACTACCAGACTAGCAGACTAAATTCAGCAGCAGGGATGCCTTCAATTAACTGTATCTGTTCTATTTGTAGTACAAAGGATATGAGCAACCTACATAGCTTAAAAGAAAGGAGGCTAAATAGAGATTAAAGAGGTACCCTCCATATAGCACTCTCAAAGGAAAGCAGTGGGATCTCTGCCAGTCAGCAGTTTAAGATCACAGCTAGTCCAAGGACTCGGGCTGAATTTATGCAGGTGTGTTGTCTAGTCAACAAGACATCCAGAAAGAATTTGTGTAGAAGAGATTGATCATAATTTAAAACACTGTACTGAAAACTGTGGAAAAGTGAGCACTGTAAATGAGTTTTAGGCAGAATTAGCAAGTTCGTTTTAGAGGCGTGCATAGTTACCTCTGGGGATTGGTAATGATCTTGAGATCTTCATCTCTAGAGCAACAGTTTGAATTTAACCTGGTTGTTGATGCCAGTCAAAAATATTTTGTCCTTGTTACTGATCTCAGTGAAATTACTTTAATGTCCTTGGAAGGAAATCTAGACCCTGCAGTTGGCACATTAAATAATAGAGAGAAAAGAATTTGACATAAAAATAATTGAGATGAAATAATTGAGCATGATGATTAACTTTCTGCTTACCTTCTGCACACTGACTCAGCTGGGCTTCTTTGCAAGGAGGCTGGCAGGAGGCATGGAGGATATCATGTTCCTTGCCTCTCTCAACTAGCATTGGCTTTCAAGCTGTAGTGTGACAGTTGAGTAAGGTAAATGTTGAGCTCTCATTAGAAGAAAAAAGGAAAATGAATACAAGGAATAATTGATGTATTTTGTCATAGTTAGAATATCAAGAAGTGTGAAGCTTCACTGCATTTCTTTGTGCAATGAATGTGACCATATTGGGATGAGATATCTTGCAAGGCCAAATTCCTGAAGAGTGAAATGCCTGGGATATGCCTTCATGAGACCTGAAAGGACAGCATCATCATCTCAGACACGTTATTTACATGAGCTTCATTTTAACCATCAGTGCACTTATCCCATCTACATGCACAATTATTTACTGCCCAGAAGCAGGAGATGAAGAGATGTAGTGATGTATCCTACTCGGAAAACTCAGACAGTATGCATAGAGAACCAGTAGAACCACTTTTTCCACAGGGGCTGGATGTGACTTTACCAAATGCACTTGAAAGCACTTTCAGATTTGAGATTCTGGGGCACTGCATTCACTTTCATATCAAGAGTGATATTAAAACAAGTTTCCTTGGCTTGGAGTGGCATTACTACTTCGTGTGCTCAGTGTATTGGTGTTGGACTGTCATCTATCTTTCTTAAGAAGGTGGCAAAAGTAATTTTTCATTATTTCGTGGTGTTTGCTGGTGGTAAATGTAGATAAAGAAGATAGGGAAAGAGATTTATTTTCCTTAGTGTCTGTACCCTAGAAGGTCCAAAGAACAAGAAGAACTCTTGATTCAGAAAGCAGAGGAAAGGCTGACATATTGTCAAAGTGAAAAAGAGGACTGTAGCACTCAAGCTTTGGATTTGTTTCATATTGTTTGGAAACCACACACCAGAGCTAGTGGTTTCGCAATCCATTTAACTGTGCCAGAAAGCAGAGGGATTGTAGATTCCAGTTGGGTTTGCTTTATTTAGCAAAGTGTTAAAGGTGGCACAGATTGGCAAAGTTTCCATTTTGGTCCATAGAGCTGCCCCATCGTCTGGCTCTAGGCAACTAGATATTCACTGATGTCATTAGTTCAGACACGTGATAAATACGCAGTAAATTTTCTGTGTATTCAGTAACTGAGTAAGGTAGAGTTTTGCTCCAGGGAAGAATGAGCTAAGATCAAATCAACTCTCTATGAAGAAAGGTAAACCAGTTAGAATTTCTATTAAAACATATTATTACGACTACATTTAAAATAATTTTGCTTAAAACGAATTTTGGGTTTGTATTGCAGGCGAAGTATCACAAAAGGAAGTTAACATTTTGTGTCTCCTTTGCAGGGAGACTCCCTCATATAAATGTTGTCCATAGAAGATACTTACTCATTCCAGCTAAGAAAAATAATTTTAGTAGATTTCACTGAACTGAAGAGTAAGAAGAATTCTAGTTTTCACTAGGTCTCTGGTTTTCAAGAGTGCAGGACTTTCTCCTTCCATAGGACGAGGAAGGGATTACCTATATCTGTTGAAAACGCAAGCTCTTACTGTCAACACCTTGTGATGAGAAGCACTGATGGTGCAGACTTGGAAGTTACATCTGATAGAGGTTGCCAGCTAAATTCTCAGTAGAAAAAAATTGAGAACTTTGGCATCATACATTGCCAAACATTTCGTTCTTAGAAACAAGATTGCATTTGAGAAGATTTCGTAACTTATTGCCATGTACCAACAGAGATCATAGAATTACAGAATGGTAAGGTTGGAAGGGACCTCAAGGATCATCTAGTTCCAACCCCCTGCTATAGGCAGGGACACCTCCCACTAGTACAGGTCACTCAAGGCCTCCTCCAACCTGGCCTTGAACACCTCCAGGGAGGGAGCAACCACAACCTCCCTGGGCAACCTGTGTCAGTGTCTCACCACCCTCACTGGAAAGAACTTCCTCCTAACATCCAGTCTAAATCTCCCCTCTGCCAGTTCAAACGCATTGCCCCTTGTCCTGTCATTGCAAGACCTTGTCAATAGTCCCTCCCCAGCCTTCCTGTAGGCCCCTTCACATACTGGAAGGCTACTCTAAAGTGTCCTGGAAGCCTTCTCTTCTCCAGGCTGCAGAGCCCCAACTCTCTCAGTCTGTCCTTATAGGAGAGCTGCTCCAGCCCTCTGAGCATCTTTGTGGCCTCCTCTGGACCCGCTCCAGCACTTCAGTGTCCTTCCTATAAATGTTTCTGAAGAGCAATATTATTTCAGTTGTGTTACTAATAGAATCCCTCTCCTCTGTATTTTTTCTTCAAGTGTTAATGTTTACTTTAGCAAAAAAACCCCAAACCTTTGTTTTTCTGCTGAGAATATTTTAAGGATTTAATTACATTCTAAGTTAGTTTAATAACAACAACAACAATAATAATAATAATATTACTATTTGAAGAATATACATTAATATTTTAAACATATTGGATTGTGTTTGTGTGTATCATACAGGAATATTTTAATTATTTTTTAAACAAATGTTTATTTAATTATTCTAATATTTAATTATTTTAACCAATGTCAAAGGAATAAATTAATGTATATTTCTAGACATCCTAAAATCATACAAAACAGATTATCATCTAGATTAAGCAGATCTACTTACATTTAATAATTACCAAATTATGGGAAAACAATCAACCCTAAAATGTACTTCTTGGGTGCTCTCATCTCATCCTACTACACAATTCATGTCCCTCAGTGAAGAGATTTTCTGGATTCAATGAAGTGGGAGTTTTGTAAACTGCATCCTTGCCAAACTGAAATCTCTGTGGCATCTGAATTACATTCTCCATTCAATTATTGTGAACCTTCCAAGATCATGTACTCTTTGATTTTGGACCATCGATTTGTTCAAAGACTCATTTGCAGGAACTCACTCCTAGCATTCACAAAGAGCACAAAGCAAATTTATTTAGCGTGAAGCTAAATAAATTATGATGAGCAGCTACAAGAGGCTGGTGATGTTGCATTGGCAGAGGAAGAATAAATAGACCTATAAAAGGTTTCCAGGGCTTTAACATTTAACCTTAGTTCAGGAAACAAACGGTTTTAAAAATTGAAAAATCTCCTGTGCATTTAAAAAAAAGATGGTAAAAAAAAAAACGAAAATCTTACTTACATTCTCCTTCAGTACATGTAAGTACACTGAAAGTTTTGAGATTTTTATGAAGTATTTACTCATAGCTCACAGAACTGTCTCACTAGTAAATCATCTTCCATCCTGAATTTTGAAATTATTCCTCCATTTGACTGTTAAAATAAAAGTTAGAGCAAGTTTTGTAGTTGGTTTCAATCAGAAGAAGAGGGTTAAATCTGAAAAACCATTGAGTTGTGAAAAGCATGTGTGAAATGCATCCTCTTTGAAGTACATCTGAGGTTTTGTTTACTTCAGTGTCATCAGAATTTCTCTCTCAATTTCTAAATGCAGTGTTGATGGATGTATGACCTGTGCTGGTTTGCCTACAGTACACAAGACTGGTTGGTAATGATCTTACCAGTTTTTTCCTTTCCAGAAGATTTTGAGGCTCAACAGCATTCCAAAGACAATGAATTTTGTTTGTATTTTCATAGATTACAGACATTCATAGTAAAACACACACACACACACACACACAAACAAAAAGGCAGAACAGAAGGTCTAATGTTAGGCCTATTTGGTTGTTGACAGTCAGTGGGGATTTTGCATGTAGTCTCTGGGTGTTGGGTTCCTGAGGCTGGATGACTGTGGTAGAGCTATGCTGACCTTCCAACAAGGCATGTGCCTGTCACATTTTACCTTACCTGCTTTGTTGCCCTTGCTCATATGCAATGCTCGCATTAAAATTTCTGCTGATCTTTGCGAGCATATGGTTGGTATATACTGGAATTTGTCATGGCAGGGACAACTGCTGCATCAAAAGGCAAAAAGGCATCTCATTTACTTATTTTTGTAAACATCTGGCCAATATAATGCCTTTGGTAAAACCACAGTTTCTGTGTGTTAAAAGTTGGAGAACTTCAAGATTTCTGTAGATAACCTCAAGATTTCATCTGCAGTGAGCGTGCTCCATTTCAGAGCTCAGCTGTTTCAGCTCTTGGCTGCCGTAGGCTGAATCTGAACCTGGATCCAAGCACTGAAAGGACATCTGTCTTTTCTGTGCTCAGTTACTTCTTCGTGCTTTCCCTGGGTAGGAAAGAGAAAAAACCTGACAGGATAAACTGGAACGTTGAGTTTGTGTTGATGACTAGAAACTTACATTTAGAAGCTAAGCACAGGGAATGTGGTAGGAAGCCTGACAAGAGATGAGAGGGAAAAGCTCTTGGAAAAAAACCCAAATGTTTGTGATCCGGTGTTTGATGTAGACTAACAATCTATAGCTATTTTTTTCCTGTTCTTGTGTTTTCTTGAAGTTAGTGCAAATTTAAAATTAATTAGTGTATTCTATTTAAATACACCTTTGTGCTATTGGTTAACTTTTTCTCTTAAATTCAGTTCACTTCGTCCAAAATAAAATACTAACAGGATTAGTAGAGTTGAGCATTTCCTTAGCAGCAATATTGAAAAAAACCCCTGCATATTGCATAAAAATGGATTTATTACAGATGTGTAAGAATTCTGTTGAGCAAGATGTTCTTAAAGCATGTCAGTTGGATTCTGCATGAATGAGCAAACATCTCCGAAGGAAATCTGTAACAAGTTTCAACTGGCAATTGATCTTTGATAATCACATAAGGAATGTTTTTTACTCCTTTAAGAGGTGTCTCTATTGGGGGCCTTCATGTGAATGCATTTGAGTCTTTATATACAGCAATCAATCTCTAACTGATACCAACTGCTCATTAACAATTTGGACTGCAAATTAGAAGTCTGTGTAAGACTCTACAAAACATTAATTTCTTGATGCTCTGCATATTCTCTCTATATTTTCTTCCTGACAAAAACACAGAAGGGAATTAAGTTACATTGTACTTTGAGTCCTCAGTTTCTCCTCTGTAAATCTGTTTATGGATGCTCACACCAGACATAATACAAGGTTGGCTATTGCTATTTGGATAGGTTTTCCACTCTTGTCCCTTCCTTTTCAACTTTACAGACAGGACAGAAAGCAAGAGCAGAAGGAATGAGCAGTAAGTTGCTACTACTATTCTGAAACTGTATGATTAAGAGAAGCAAAGGTTTCATACATGTTATATTTTCTGTCACAGTAAATATATTGAACTTTATAAGATGGTAGAAGGTTATTAAGGTATTAAAGAAAATACCACCTGTTAGAAGTGTGACAAGTATGTGACTACTTTCTTCTTGCTTATTTTGGGCTGTGCTCTTCCTCCTTATATTTCCCTTAAAGAGCTTTGACAAGACAGGGACAGAAGAATGATATGTCCAAAGTATGGACCTCAGGAGGAGGCAGACAGCCTGGATGGCTTTATTTTGTGTCCTTTAGGAAAGTAGTTAGGATTTGTTGATGAATGGTGAAGTGGCCATAACCCATCTGGTGCCTATCCCACTCCAGACAGGTGTGGAAAAGCTGTGCAGCTAGTGTTCTCAAGACCATACTGTGGTCTTAGGCATTCATCAACAGGGTTTCCTCTGGAAAATTACCCTTGGAGACATTGTATACCTAAATTGCCTTAGTTCTGACTATGTTTTCTAGGAACAGCAAGTCCCTTTCCCTGGAGACTTCCTCCAGCTCTGTGTAGTCTCTCACCCAGTACTAGAAATGATCAGGAATACCCAGTCTTTTATTATAGGCATGTAGCACAGGAATATTCTCACAACCCACATAAAAATGTTTGTGTTTTCTGACTTTTTCCTCTCTTAAGGTATAGAAATATCATGCAGAAGGCAATAGAGCTGTGTCAAAGATGCATGCTGTGCTCTGCAATGACGTGAGCTCGTTCAGCGCTGATGGCAGCTGATCTGTGCTGATGGAGACTTCTCACATGTTGAGTCGGTAGTTGTGCACGAAATCATTGTTTCCCACCTGTACAGTATAATCTGTTCCTAATGCCTATGACCTATTTTTAAATCTTTGTCTTTATAGCTGCTTATGTGCAGTATTTATAGAAACACCACTGAAATGGTCGGTACAGACGTGCAGATAACAGCCATGTGGCTCTCCCCATTTTGTGGTGCATTCTTAAAATAAACAGTGGTACAGCTATTTGTTGTGAATGCTTAATACTCACTGGGAAGAAATCATATTTTTGATTTGTCCACAAAGAGCTGCAGTGCTCTGAATTAGTTTCACACAGCTTCTGCTGTCATTTGCATACATGTCTGAGCAAAGGATAACTGCTCTGTATCTTGCACAGAGCTGGCTGCTCTGTTAACTGTAGTTTACCATCGAAACGGCAAACAAAAATGTGGTGGGAAAATACTGCCTGCAGATGAAAGTGCTTGTAAATGAAACGTGCCATGCAACAGGATGGTCAGATTACAGACCATTTTTTAAGCTTTCAAAGAGTTTTGTAATGGAGATGGTATTAAGTTGCACACAAACTACGCTGCAGTTAGTAAGACCCAGCTGTTTGCTAACAGCATAACAAATAACAAACCATAGCAGTTTAATCCAACGAGGGATTAATTAATGTGATGTGAAAAGCAAATCTTGTGGTGGTTTTCAGAAGGAAAACTGACATTAGAGAAGACTTTCATATATATAATACTGCATTGTAGGTTTGGTGTTTTGTTTTTTTTTTTACTAAAGGATTATGCAATAGTCACAAACATCTGAGGTCTCACATTTAACTGGTAATTGAAAGGTGCAGTTTAAAACCCAGGCAGACATTTTATAAGATCATTTCCAGAGATGACATATTCTTGCATATCAATCTAGATACTCAGATGTAGTGGCAGGAAAATTTTTGGTGCAATCATGAGGGTTTAGTATGTGTATGTGTATGTTTAGTATGTGCAAATATATATGGCCTTATAAAGAACGTTGTAAAATGCCCGTAAGATTTAGGTCGTGCACTCTGTATTAATAAAGATAGCATCTGCCAGTAGGTTTGTGACTGTTGTTGCTCTGTTCTGGTCCCTGCAGAGAGAGGGAGAACAGAAAAGAGGCTCCAGCTTGGCCACGTTGTATAGATCAGTCACCCTTTTCTGAACGTGCCAAGCAATGGTACTTCTAGGGGACTACTGTAGTGTGGAATATATTGGAAGACTGACTCCAAGAAGGACTCTGCTGAGAGCATGGGTCAAAGGGAACAAGGGAATGGCTAGAAATTACTGTGAAATGCAAGAGTTTTATTTAAATGCCTTTCATAGCTGAAAATAGTTAAAAAACCTGCAGATCTTTGTACATCTGTTTGACTGAAGACCCACCCTATTTTTACATGAGATGAGGTTAAATGCATGACTTCCCTCAAGTGCCTTTTCACCCATTTAAGCTTTTCTTTCCAGATAAATGATCTGTTGTATCAAAATATGCTTCTCACAGCAGAATCATAGATCAGCAAAATTGTGTTAAATGGTTGTTGGGCTAAGAGTAGTGTTGCACTGGTGAGTGCATTGGTAAGGATTAGCAGGCAGCTGAAGTTGGCCAAAGTTGTGAGCAAAATCTGTAGGAATTCCAAGTAAAAGCACTAGGTATTTACTTGTGATACTTACATCTTTAGGCTGAAGAGTTACATAAAACTCACTGTCCTTTAAGGTGTGTAGCTGTCACACCAGCAGGGTACTGTCAGCTGGCACATCAGTATAGGTAACGATTGGCAGATAAAGACTATTCCAGTCCAGTTTCCCCAAACTTAAAAGGCTGCCTTTGGGCAATGGTCCATTAGAGGCATTAGCCTTACAGCAGCAGTTTGTTGTGCTTTTCCATTACCCTGTCTTACTAAATTCTGGGAAGGTCTCATGCTCTGTCCCCTGTTTTCCAGTACACATATGGGAACTGTGTCTGCTCTGTGCCCTTACGGGTAACAAAGGAAGAAATTACTTTCTTTATTCCCTTGTCTCATTGTGTGTACAGGTGCCACAAAAACAGTTCTAAGCAGGAATGTCCTCAAGAGGATGCCACCCATAGTCTTAGAAAGACCAAAAGCATAACTTCCACTACTCTATCCTTATCTTACCTGCTCCATACTGTGCCAAGTCATCCAGTCCAATGGCAGAAAAGAGGGCACAATAGGGAAATCAGTGTGTCAGTGAGTTTGTCTAGCAGTGCAGACCTCTCCTTACCCCATTGCCCCTAGTACAGAACCCCAGTGGCAGCCAGCATCAGCAAAGCAGTTTAGCTGCCCTGTGGCTAGTGGGCTGAGATTTCTTACCAGATGGTTTTCTTTACTTAGATTGAAACTAGCTAAAGACTATTAGATTCATATTAATAATTGTTTTTTCACAGACCGTGAGAACAGGCACTGTAATAGCTGGGGAGTTGCTACTGGGAGTTGTCAATATGAGTTATCATAAGCTATTCTTTTATCTCAAGTGGTGTTCCTGTGCTGTAAGAGTTGTGCTTTAGTATAAGAGTGGTATATCATTGCTGGTTGAAGGCTATTCCCAGGGCACTAGGCTACACAGCTTCACCAGTTTTAAAATAGTGTCCATAGAGTGTTAATTGGATTCATTATATTAAATACAGGATTATATTTTACTAGCTAAGTGTGGGATGTAGAATTCTTACTCATTGCTGAAGAAATAATTCCATGTACACTGCTTGCACAGCTCCTGTTTGTTTCGCAGCACTCATACTCACTTCTTATGGGCTCTGATAATGCATAGGGGTTTATTAAGGCAATCAGGACTATCACTGAGGATATCTCTTGTGCCTGTCATTAAGACTCCCACCACATGTACTCGGAGTGACTTCAGCCAGTGTCTCGCCTCCTTTCATAAAATAAGACCAGTGCTCCTCCTTTCTTTCTGGGGAGAGGATAGTGACAGCAGGTCTGTGATGGTCTGCACCCTACTTGGCAGGGCTGTCAAGAACTGCTGGGAGAGATGATGTGCAGATTGCACACAGCATGGAGCAGCTTAGCTCCCCGAGGTGTCACTTTAAGCTCTTTGCATATCTAGGAATAATGGTTATACTTGAACCATCCTCCTCTAGCTTTGCTTTAGCTGGAACATAATGTAAGAGGAAAGACTCTGTTTTGGCATGATCAAATGGATCCTTGTTTTGCAGCATAGCCTCACAGTGTCCATTTTTAATCTAGCTCTATGTATATTTAGAGTTATAATGTAAATTCAGATGAACTGATGTTTTTTTCTTAGTTGCTTCTCCTTTTTAGCTTGATTGGTTTAGACCCCAGAGCTTCTGCAGATTTTGACTGGTATTGCTTTCTAGGTTATTCATTTCAATGGCACACAGAGATGCACCAGAGGTGATGTTATGGCCATAGAAGTCTTTTGAGAAGTAACATACATGGGTTTGTGTTTTTGCTCTATTCTTTTATGACAGTGCAAACTTCAGGTTCCAAAAAAGCTAAGAAAATGGTTGAGTACATACTGTGTTAGCATATGCAGGTATTTCTATGCATTATTCATTCTACTCAGCACCTCCAGTAGCATGTTGATACTTCTGTACTCTAGAGACTGCGGTCAGTCCCTGCTGCCCAAGGTTGGGTTGAGGACTGGAACCACAGTCATTTAGCAGGAAGTTTATACTAGTTCAGACTGCGCCTTGGAATATTGGGTAGCCTACTGTGGAAAAGGAAACCACAGGCAAAGGATGGAAAGCAGCTCTGTGTGCCCATGCCAATATATACCACTAGTTCAATGACCCGACCAGTAAAGTTTCACAGTGAGAGGAGGTACCAGCAAATATTACCTAAAGAGTAGTGCCTGGAGGTGATGGTGAAGAGCTTATAAAAAGCATGGGAAGGTAGCAAAGTAGAGAGGTTGTGTTCATAACACGTTAAAAAAATCTGAATTTCACTACATAATCACCTTAAATCTGGTTGTGTTTGGGGGTTTTATTCTACTCTTTGCTCTTTTTTGCTGCCTGTGCTGTGGTCCTTTATGTTTTTTTAGAAGCTTTGTATGTATTTGAACTTTATTTTTTTTCCCTAGAAGGTATTGCAGTATGAACTAGGGCATAGGTGGTTTCATTTAAGCAGGAGAATAGAGACAAGAATAATAACTGTGAATTTGTGGGAAGCAGATTCCCTTCACTCTGCTAGGTTTTCTTGGGAAAGTACAATATATCATCTTGAAGTTACTTTAAGATCCAACTGACTGTATGGGAGGAAGGAAGAAGTGCTTGTAATCCAATGTGACAGTAATAGGTGAATGGACAATCATTTATCATGAAATAGGTGCAGATCTGTTTCTTGGAAGAGGGTCAAGTTTTGACATTTATTTATGAATGGGAAACTGGAAACTGTTTATAGTGTACTACAATTACTCATTTTATCTTAATCACCCTTCTTACTCTCTTCTTTTTGCCAAGTTCATGGTAAGATCAGTAGGTATTGAAAGGCTAACTGCATTGATGCCCATCTTTGAAGATTCTCAAGGGTGGTTTTTTTTTCCCCTCTGGAAGCAATACTGTACGTGCTTTATAGAAATCAGTCTTGCTTTCTTGAGACATGTTTGTGTCTTTCTACCCTTAGTTAACAGGACTCTCATTTAGAAACAGGAACTGTGAAATGTGCTGAGAAATAAATAGGTCTCTTCTTAAATAGACATTATCAAGGAAGAGCAGAGGAAGTGAATTGTGCGAATTCTTAGAACCGAGTAACGTTTATTTCAGAAAGAACTCACTTCTCAGGTCAGAATGGCTTTGGCTCTGCAAGTAAGTTACTTTTTTTCTCTCTCTTTTTGATAGTGGTAATGGGGAAATTTGTGATGGCAATTCTTGCAGATGAGAGGTTGCAGCTCTTTGACTGGATCCCCCAGTTTGATATTGAAATTGGAAACTCCAGCAGAGTTTTAAACCAGAGTGGGCACTACACAGAAGCTTGTGCCGTGTTAGCCTGCCTGGTGGTGTCAGGATAATCTCATTGCTGTAACAGTGATTGGAACTTGGAAGCGTGTGAAACCAAACACACACGTGGGGAAAACATGCCCTAAAAGGCCTCAGCAGAAGGCTCTATTTAAAGTGCTGGAAAGTTTAGTGGTTAATTTTCCATCTACTCTCCTTCTTTCACTGATGGGAACATGATCAGCAGGTCCACACTGGAAGGGCAGAAGATAACTCTGAAGAGAGTTAATGTCACTTGGAGCTCTCGGAGATTATTGAAATGAGCACTAGTTTTTCTACCTGCTGTGCTCTGGATTAATTCCACCTGGGCAACCATTTTTCAGGAAGAAAGGTATTTTCTGTAGTTTTCACACAGGTGCTTTCTTAGGATGTTTAGACTGTAGCAGATAACTGTATCAAGATGCAGGATTTTTACTTTGTTCTGGAAGTTCAGGCCCTTTAGCCAGATTTATGAGTGATTGGCAAGATTTTGTGAGTATCTTGAGATGGTTGTAGAAGGTCATCACTGGATGAAAGTCATATGGTTCTGTTTTGGTGGATTTTATTGAGGGTTTGAATGGCTATTAATATTTTAACATTTTTAATATGGTATTAATCTGTTTATCTGGATGAGTATGTTGTGTCCTTAGGCTACCATACAGGAATCAGCTGGATATCTTCTTGCTCATCATAATCCCCGTTTTTTCTTTTCAGTAAGCTAAATTTCCAGTAGGTGTCAGCAAAAATTATGTCAGTTTGCAAAAATGAAAGGAGTAAAGGTATTTCATTTGATCCTTAATTATTTTTTTTTTAATTAACTGTTCACTGAAATAGTTTACCCTTGTTACCAGAAATGGTGATCCCACCCAATAGCACTGGTGAGATCTTCACCTTACGCCACAATAACGTGGTGCCACTGCTGTATCATATATAGCATACAACCACACATATCATTGTTGACTAAGAAATCTTTGGTCTTCCTGTTCCAAGGAGTGCAGGATCTATAGTTGTTCTGCCTTGTGACCTCCAGTCATACAACTTTATGGCATTTTATTTCCACATGGTTTTAGGGGTGGGTGATAAATATAGCATGCTACTGTGTGAAGTCAGCCTCCTTGTAATTCAGTGGTGAGATCTCAGCAACTTCACCTCAGGCCCCAACTAGTCTCCCCTTTATCAGAATGTCCTGCAAGCTTTATAAAAGATGGTGCACTTTCTGGAAATTGATAAATTAAGAGGATAGTGGCAAGGGACATTTGACTGTTTCCCATTTTGTGAGAAAGATCATATGCTAATTTTTATCATCTCTGGCATGGAAGCTGAGACATTCGTTTTACCTGTATTCAAAAGGCATTTAAAATAAATCCTTGAGAAGCCCTTTTGCATGTGCATTGACTATCAATTTTTTTTTTTTCCCCCCCCTCTGGCAGATGTAAGTGTGATCAGAAGTTAAATGGAATTTTATGAGTATAGAAATGATCTCTTTCTGAACCAAGAGCTATTCAGTTTGTCTCTTTGGGAGTTTGAGTTGTGGAGAAAGTGAAAGGTAACAGTTCTGGGTATCAGCTTTGCTTTGTGGTGTTTCATCAGGTGCATAGCTCTCAATTAGGGGAATGCTATTTATATACTTGGCATGAGTGAAATCAGTGGCATCTCCATTGTGTGTATTTCCAGACTGCCTTCCCTTCAGGCTGACTAACTCTTAGTCATTCTCTCTGTATTTATATGTCCAGACCCTATTATTGTACTTTCTGAGGTGTGCTTCTGTCCACAGTGATGAGCACCATGTTCTCAGTGTTCATTTAATTAATTAAACTTCACAGTCAGCAGAGAGTGTGCTGGGCCAAGGTTTGCTACAGGGAAATTTATAACAGTGTAGAAATTTCAGTTCAGGTATTCACTATCATTTCCTAATTAAGAGAAGAAAACCAAACACTAGCAGATCTAAAAATTAGTATAAATAACCTCATTAGCCAAAATAAATTCTTTTTCCTTATCAACTTAACTCTTGAGAAATAGCAATGTGCATGGCATAAATATAAAAAACCATAGGATGTGAAGCTGTACTTTTGGGACATGTAGAAAGTACTTGCATTTTGTTCTTAATTTATTCTTCATTATAATGTTTTAAATAAACTAAAAAGTTGAAAATCACTTCTGGTAGCTTTTCAAATGCTTTTAGTAAGAAAAAGGAAGCTTAAAATTAGATTACTGCAGTGAGGAAGAATTGTTTAAATTTCTGCGAAAGATACAGATTATTCTGAACAGAATGTAGTAAGGGATGGTGCTGCTGCAACTAAGATGTGATGAAAATCTCATCTAGCCTTCTGCAGTGCATTAGTGAGGAGTTTTCAGGCTAAATTCCAATTTATCTCTTGTTAAAGGGAACATGTTAATTACCTCTGCATTGTACCAAACTCTCAGTGCTTTGCCTTAAAATCAGTATTGCAGCCTTTCCATGGCAGACCTTAACTAAACACACTACCTCCTTTCCCCAGTGTCCAATGCAATAATTCTACTATATATTACTAATGCTACCTCACTGATCAAAACAAGTTCTGCTTAAAGTGCAGAAACTGAGCACTTATTTTCATCTGGCCTCTTGTATTTGCAGGATTTTATTCTGCAATGACATTTCCAGTCAGGTTCAAAAACTCAGTTAACAGGACTAAATGTTCTTCTTCCTGCAGTGTGCTAAGATCTGTTCATCTTAGGTCTGATGAGAGGGAACTTCTACCCGGAGTGATTCATGTGTTAAGTGGAGGATGGGGGTTTCACTATGACTAAGGTGTATTTAAATGATTAGGCTGAGATTCTCAAAGGACCTGGAGAGTTTCTTGAAGAATAATTTTGAGTGCTAGGCTCCATTCAAGCCGTCAGTCTGCTGTGCATGTTCCAAACCTGATCTACAGATTTCTAAAACTTGAGTTTGGAATTTGAGAAGAGTTCTCACTGAGTTTTGTAGACTTCTTTAAAGGAAATTTAATTTCTGGGAAAAAACTTACTTAAGAAATAATCTTCCATTTGAGACTTAAGGAATGGCCACTGACCTCACTGATGTTCTGCAAGTTAGATGAATCCAGATGAAGAGAAACAACCACCCCACTAGTAAGTAATGGACCTACTGTAACATGGAAAACTAAAAAGAATATTTGTATTTCCAGTATTCTGAACTCTGATTGCTAAGTGTCATTAGAATTGTGTAGAATTTTTCTGTAGCTGTTGTTTTTTTTGACAGATTAATTTCTTAGAAGTGTTCCATTTCATTAGTTTATGGAGTATTGCAGAATGCAGAACCATTTTTCAATCTTTATTTAGAATAAGAGTCTTGGAAAACTCCAGCTAACGTGCTGAGAAAGTTAGCATCATCTCAGTAGTTCCTATAGTTTGATTTTACAAGACTAAAAAATTACAAAGTGCTTGACAGAGTGAGCAGAAATGTTCATATCTTTCTTACAGTCACCATCATAAGTCTGTTTCTGCACTTGCTGATTATGGTGGCTAAATCATAAATAAACTATAGAAAATCTGAAATAGACTTAAGGACATGGAAGTGACCTGAGCTGAAATAAAGAATAGTGAGTGGGGTAGAAATAGGAATGTCATTATGTAAGTTACTGGGTTTTGTTCTTTAAAATTTTATTATTCTAAAGCTATACAGGAGAAACATCTTAATAAGAGTTCTGTTAATGAACACTTAAAGCAGGGGGAGGGGGAAAAAAAAGGATTTTCTTAATGAACAGAATCCCCATTAAACTTTATTTTCACTATGTTTGGTCTCCATATGTATCTGGATATAAGCAGTGTTACTTGTGAGTGATTTCATCCCTTGGCAGTGCTTTTTCTCTTCATTCTAATTTTTTAATTGACCTGAAAAAACAGATTGACTCCCTCTGGTGGTTGAAATCCTATCTCTGCATCCCGGAGGGAGCCTTTCAGAGATCCCTTCAGTCTGCAGAGCACAAATCATGAATATTTTCTAAGTTTAGTGTTGCATCATTCTAGAAAACCAGCAGTAACTTTTCTTTCTGCCATGTAAAGTGCAAGGTAAATGGTAAGTTGCTTTTGCTATCTTGAAATATACTTTTGAAATCTTTTGGATTTAGGGCAGATGTTTACAACATGTGTTTTCAAGGAATCAAACACAGTCAAAATAAGCACAAATCTGAACAGTGTAGGGTTGAAATCATTTACTGTAGTGAAAAGAAAAAACAGGCAAGGATGAATTTAAGTAAGTAGTGTAATAGGGATGATAGTAAGTAGTATGTCACATAATTACCTGAACAAGATGTTGCACACCTTGTTTAGGATTTTTTTTTTTCAGTTCAAAAAGATTGGATTTGTGGAAGTAACAATGTGAAGGCTTATCTTTGCCAAGACACCCATTTTTTTTATCAAATGAAAGAGTTCTGCAACATTTAGATTGCATCTGTGAGTCTGGGATGTCTGCATTGTTGTTTTTTTCAAGTAATTCCTCCAAATCCCAAATGGTGGAATATGAGAGAGAGACTTTTTGTGAATACTTACTGCAAATAACTATGGTTTGGATCCATACGTTATAAAACCACAACTGTCTTCACATTAATGAGACAAAAGTGCAGGGAAAAAAAATTCTGGAAGACTGACATTTCCTTGCTTCTGAGTTCATAGTGCTTTCTGTACATTTTATGTAACCTCTTTCACTGGAGTGCCTGCCTTATGTAATGCCTTACTAATGGAAATGAGGCCATCTGCATGGTAGTCAAGGTTGTTCCCTGAAAGACATACTCTGTCTGCAGCCTAAAATAGATTAAATCAAGATCTTTAAAACCTTCATAACCCTTTCATCAAGCTGAGAGGAGTCTTCTTGAGAAGCTCCTTATTGTCTTTATAGCAGCCCATCTTCTCTGTCTGTTGACATTGTTGTCCATCCAGCTTTGGGGCTTGACTGATGTAGAATATTCCCACCAGCTGTATTGTCATTGTTTGTCCCTTCATATTGTACCATTCAATTCAATCCTGCAGTATAATAAACTCTACCTTCTTTTCTTTCCATTGTCATTAGGATCATATCAGACTCAGTGTAGCCCTAGAGGCAGCCTGATCTACATGGAGGTGTCCCTGCTTACTGCAGGACCATTAGACAAGATAAACTTTGAGGGTCATAGAATCATAGAATGGTAAGATTGGAAGGGACCTCAAGGATCATCCAGTTCCAACCCCCTACCATATGCAGGGACACCTCCCACTAGTACAGGTCACTCAAGGCCTCATCCAACCTGGCCTTGAACACCTCCAGGGAGGGAGCAGCCACAAAGTCCCTGGGCAACCTGTACCAGTGCCTCACCATCCTCACTATAAAGAACTTCCTCCTAACATCCAGTCTGAATCTCCCCTCTGCCAGTTTAAATGCATTGTCCCTTGTTCTGTCATTGCAAGACCTTGTCAATAGTCCCTCCCCAGCCTTCCTGTAGCCCCCTTCACATACTGGAAGGCTACTCTAAGGTCTCCTGGAAGCCTTCTCTTCTCCAGGCTGCAGAACCCCAACTGTCTCAGCCTGTCCTCATAGGAGAGCTGCTGCAGCCCTTTCAGCATCTTCGTGGCCTCCTCTGGACTTGCTCCAACACTTCCATGTCCTTCTTGTGCCAGAGGCTGCAGAACTGCACACAGGACTCCGGGTGGGGTCTGATAAGAGCAGAGAACCCTTCCAACCCAATGCAATCTGTGAAATCTGTGTGAATCTTACCCTTTCATTTTTTCCTGCCTTACATATAGTATTTTCTCTGTGCATGCTGTAATCTCTTGTGCTGCTAGGTATCAGATCCAGCAGTGGACTTCTGAAAACTGGCAAACCAGTCATTTAGTAGTATTTCTTCATTTTATTTCAGTCACTGTGCAAATAACCTAGGTGTTTTATGTGAGCAGAGGAAGACAAACTCCCCTGAGTATACTGCAGAGCAAGGCAACGTGGTACAAAGGGAAGCAGAATAGGGAGAGTTATATAATATACATAAACACATATTTTCTCATAAACATCTGCAGTTGTTAATTTTGACTAGGATGCATAAGAATTTTATTTCTGAGCTAACATAGTAAGTGGTAAGTGCTGCCAGTCTCTGACTGGCATCTTCTCATTAGAAAGATACGTAATTGTTCTCCTTCTATTGGGTTTTTTCCCATTCTCTGTGCAATATTTCAGTTCAGTCCTCCCTTTTTTCTGTGCATGGGATCAAAAGTAGTTGTTACCTTGTGCTTGTCAAAGATCAGGGTATTCTATAAATATATATTGAAAACACTGAAATATTAGGGGGTCTTTCTTGATTTCCTGAGTATAAAACAGATGTTGTGAGCTTTGTAAGCTACATTTACATGATGGATTTTGCTGTGGAGTAAAAAAAAAAAGATATAAAAAGCAACCCCTAAATGTTGTAATAACTTGAGGAGCACATACAGCTCCAAAATAATAAATAAATAAATAAAATAAAACAAACAATGACTGACATGTGAACGTGACCCCTCCCAACAAAACCCCCAACCTAGGGACTGGAAAATATTCTTTTCGATACATTTTTTTTTGGGCAGTCATCTTTTGCCAACAGTTCCTTGGAATTTTTGCACTGTATCTTACCTTCCAAGGATTTCTTATGGAGCAGTGGCTGTCACACCCCTGAAATAGCCAAGCTATTTGGGGATACATGTTCAGCAAACCTCTACCCACCGTTTAATTTGCCTGGAGCATGCTGGCCTGTAATACTTCAAGATACACCTACTGGCATGTCCAAATGGTAGCTGTTCACCTTTGATATCCACATTTCAAGGAGGCACTTTTTCTTTCACTGTGTCATCCATTTAGGATTAGAATAGTGATATTCTCACTTTGGGCAATTACTCAGCAGGTGTAAACTCAGCATTACCACCAATGTGCCTGCAGCATTCACAGGTGGAGAAGATATGAAAGAGATGCAAGTGAAAACTGCACTCTGGAGGTATTTGATACCACTTTTAGCAGCCTCATGTTGTCTCTGGATGGGAGATGAGGTGAATTATAGTAAGTCTCTAGAACTCCTTATGGTGCCTTTTCAGTCATCCTTAGCAACCTTTGTGTACTGTGTTAGGGTATAATAATACTGATACAATTAAAAGCATATTCCCTTTCTTATGTGTGTGCAGCATCTTATCATTACAGGTGTTTTAAAAAGGGAAGTGAGAGGAATCTGTTGTATCATGTCTGCTCTTTGCTTTGCTTAGGAGAATGGTATGATAGGATATGATGTAAGTTTATGTATGTGTGCAAGTGCATGCACACAGATTCAGATCACATATGCTTTCATTTTAATTAATTGATTTTAAAACTTTTTGGCAGTAACTTTGGCAGGTAGTGGTAAGCTGACATCTGCTGATTCGGTAGGTGCAACAGCAAGTTGAACCTACTTAGTTCTGCAACCACTAAGTGGTGCTGCTCCCAAGACAAACCTGATTTGGCATCTTCAGTGTGATCTCACTGACAGTGGTACTGAGTACCTCTGTGCACAGAAGATACACAACCAAGATAATGCTATTTTACATTTCTCATGCGTGCATACCGTGGCATGGGCACATGGTCTATTAGGCTACCCCAATGCCATGTATCAACAGTGTAATTGATATTGATATGTTACCATTGTGTAGTGGCAGCACCAATATGTCATAGACTTTAGAACTGAGAAGAGAGGTACATAGGAATTTTACATTTGTATGTGCATTTATCTTTGTCCTGTTTTTATCTTGCACACAGCAGTCGTATCTGGAATTCAGCTTATATAGGTTCCTTTTATCAAAAGGACATTTTCCAGAAAGCAAAAAATATGCCTGTGTGCTGATGGGTGTAGGGAATGCGTGTGTAAAACTCTGCCCAGATGAAACATAAGCAAAGTAATTCAGAAGCCTAAATATAGCTCAGCTTGGATTTCTTGATAACAGATCATCCCAGGTTTGAGTTTAAAAGCATTTCATACTCCGATGTGATTTACTGGGTGCATTTGCCTTTATTCCTGTGACAGAAGTGGTTGGCCTGGTATTTCCATGAACTGTGACAGGCTCCTAAGTACAACTTTAACTCAGCTGTTCAGTGAAGAAGAAAGAGCAAACACTGTAACATTGCAAAACTTGTTGGCTGTAACAAATTAGATGGCATTTATGTTTGTGTTTGTTATGACTATTTGGCTCAAAAGCTTGTTTGCAGAGGAGGAATCTGATTTTAGTAAATCAATATAAAAAAGCCTTTGATTTTCTACAAAAGTCAGCTAGCTGTAACTTCAAGTGTTGGTATTTCAAGGCCTCTCACTGATATTTTAGAAGTTTGTGGTTGTTTGAGTTTCCTTTCCAGGCCCTGGGGAAATAAGAGAATGGTAAATTGAAGCCCAGATCGCTGTTTGCATTTATTTTACTTCTCATTATGACATGTATGCAAACACTTAAAAGAAGTAGGGAAAAGGTATAATCATGATAAGATCCCTTTTATAGAACAAAGGGGAATACATTTCTAGCCTAATTTATTACACTTCTCCTTAATACTATAAACTCAGTTGAGTGCCTCATCAGGTTTGACATTTCAGTTCTAATCCAGCCGTAGTACTGTTTAAAACAATTACTGACTCTTAGAGGATAATCCAAGAAAATAGCTGGAAAATATTTTTTTTTCTGTTTTGAATTGTGTCTTAATTTCTTGTGCTTTTCCTTCCAAAACAAGGAAGTTTTTAAAGAACAAATTGCAGTCAGGTATTTAACTGCCATAAAAAGTTTTCATGCTGCCTTTGGGGGGGAAAAAAAAAAAAGTTATATTTGCATTTGCTGTTTTCTTTCTGCTTTCCTTGCTTGTGACAGCCAGAATCCAGAGTATGATGTGAGACATATAATTAATCAAAAATACTTAATAACATGCAATAAAATTTAAGTGACATTTAAATGCATCCTTTAGCATAATTATGAGAGCACAGGAAAAAAAAAAAACAAACCTCTTCTGATTTTAAATACTGGGGAAAAAAATTGTCATCCTAAATCTTGACTGCTTTTGTCATCATGTTAAAATGAGAATCTCTCAGGGCTGTCTTCTTCACCCCTATACTCATGAGAGAGGTTCTGCATCAAGCTTCTCAGGTGGCATAAAGAAGCTTTGTCTACACTGAAGTTAACAGAGGAATGACAGATGATGCCAGCTGAGAATTGGAAGTACAAGACCTGAGCCACCAGAGCTGGGATGATAAAAGCATCCCATGGGAGGTAACCTAACCTTTCACAGTTTATTGATCATTTGGCTTGTACTTCAGATATCACAGATTAGTCTTAAAATTTCAGCTTCCCACTCCTGCAGACTGCCACGCAGGTCTTGCTGTGATAGAGCTTCCCCCAGAAAACCATGAGCCACCTCCTCTGGGAAATGGGCTCCAGATTAGGAGATTTTTCTGCAAGTTAGAACAGTGAACAATTGCTGCAGTAGTTTTCATGCCAGACTCCATCCTCTTTAGTCATGGCTATTCAAAACCTCATTGCTGACTTAATTTTCCCAGCATCCTCACAACGGACACCTTGCTTCTTTGTTGGCTCTTTATTTATGCTCTGGCCTCATTGCTGCTTTATCGGTGTGCCAGGGCTGCTCTTAGATTACAGAGTGAACAATGCTCCTTTAATGCTGATTCCCAGCACAGAAAGCTCAGATATTTCATCTTCTTTTCTTGTGCTTCATGTCTGGTTGCCTGCTCTTGTCTTACTGCTTGGCTAGTCCTTTTTTTCCCATCTCCTATTGGTTACTTTGTGTCTCACCTGCCTACCAAAGCTTCCCTCCTACCCTCTGTTCCTTACTCTTGCAACTTTCAACTTCTTGTGGTATTTCCTTTTTTTTTTTTTCCCTCAATCTTTTCAAAGGTTATTTTTCCAATCTATGTTCAAGGACAGTGTTACAGCTTCTCAGGTATCAGCACTTTTCAAGTCCCGAATGAGGTGGCACATAAATCTGGAATATTCTAGGTTTAAACTGAAGTGTAAATGTCAAGTGTTGTCTTTAGTGAAGGAATCTTCCACTCTTCCCACCTTCCCTCTCTTCTGTTAAATCGTTAGTGCTCTGATTATGTTGTGATTGATGGCTAATCCTGCAAAAAAGGAAGGTTTTTCACTTTCTTTGAATGAAGGGGCCAAAGGGAGGCAGTTTCTTTTACAGTAAAATGTGCAAAACTGTTCTGGTTTGTTTTCATTTTATGAAAAGCATATGAAAACTATGAAAAGTGCTGTATAAGTTAATAGTAACCTCAGGTGGGCTCTGTTTTGTAGAGCAGAGTTCAAAAGAGTACCACTAGTATAAACAGCTCTCCCATTCTCTCTTTGCTTTGTAATAATTTCACTGAGCTGATTTCTGGGCTGAAGTGTGTCCATTTCTTGGCTGAGTGATCCATCCAGATTTTACTTGTTTTGGTGTGCATTCAGGAATGTGCTTTTATTGCCCAATACTGAAATTGCTAGTTGGAGGAGCTTGTCATCTGTCTCTTGTCAGATGCAATTTTCCTCTGGCATTCTGACTTTTGTAGTCTTCCTTGCTTACTTCATAAACCTTAACTGCTTCTCCAGTAAAAGGCTGCCTTGGATGACCAAGGCAGAAAGAACCTCACCGACTTCATGACCTGTTTCTCTCTGCAGCCTTTCTTTCTGTCCAACAGTGTAACTGAGAAACAGTTTTTTGTAAAGGGTTAACCTGAGTCCCTGCACTCACAGCAAAATCCCACAGCTCCTCTAATGAAAGAAATACAAATATACCAGATGAGATATCTGTTCTGGTAAGCACGTCTACTACAATTTATTTTTTCATGTCATTTTCAATAAAGAATGGTGACTCTTCAGCTGATTGTAGCGTATCTGGTTCAAGTTCCTGTTTTTAAAGATATCATAAATAACTACCAAGAAAGGTAACTGCCAACAAAGAAAAAGGAAGATTGCACCTCTTGGAAGATGATGGTAAGAAAGTGGGTGCTCTATTTGCTGTATTTGCCTTTGTGATCCAGTAGATTTGTGTATTATAATACACCAGAAAATGAAACTAGTCATGAGAAACAAAGCTTGTAATGCCATCTCTTAGTGAAAGACAGTTTTTCAGTGATTCCCATTTTAAAGAATGGTTTCAAAAAGCAAAGCCTCAGAGTTAAATCAAGCTCTTTAACCTCTCTTTATATATGCTTCAAGCATCTAAATCTACCCAACAAGCGTGTCGTTTTGCAAGTGCCTTATTTTCTTTCCCCAGACTGTCTAAAGCGCTGCGGGAAGCGCCATCTATGGAATATAATTGATATGGATGCTCTTCTGAGACTGTTTTTGTTGTTATGCTTCAAGATAAAGGCAATCAAGTGTGTAGGGAAAATAAATACGTATGCCTTTTGCACAACGTTTCAGCTGAAAATGAGCATTTTTCTACTCAAATGTTGGTGTATTTCCTGTAATCACCAAGCTTTCAGTAATGTCTCAGCCTGCTACTGTGTTCACCACAGCTTACATGAGCTCAAACAGTTTGTTTTTATATTTAACCCCAGAGAGGAATCCAATGCTTGTTCTGTAGTCAGCAGAGCTGTTGGGAAGAATCCGTTCCAGACCACAGTGGAGAGAGTGCTCTGAATTGTGCCTTCTGCAACCTCACCCCATTGTTGATACTGGAAATCCTGCAAAAACATGTGTCATTGAAGTCAAGTTAACCTTTATCAGCCTCTGATTAATAGCTTTCTCATTATCCATCCTTTTATCTCTTTGGCTAATATCTTGATGAATCCTGTTGTTAAGATCTTAAATCCTGCTGCTCCTATCGTTTGAAAGTTGACGGCACTGGTTAGGACATTATATTTGTGGAGGGAGTGAAAAGATGTAAGAAACCCTGATGAGAATACACATCCTGCATCACCTCTTTACAACTGTGTTGTGGTGAGGGTGGATGCTTCAGCTAGAGGTCAAAGCTTTTAACAACACTGGTTCTGATTCTTTACTCCATTACACACTTTTCACACTGATGTAACTCCATGAGGCTGCTTTGTTTCTTTCTTGTCAGCTAGTAATAAGAAAGGAGAATGTTTGTGGCCTATGCCAGTGGCACAGCCTTGTAGAGAGTAGCAAACCATTTGGTGAGTTTACAGTTATTTGTTTAGAAAAAATTCGTTGATGAAGTTGACTTCTACCCTTTGTTCTTTACAATTGTGTTGTAGTGAGGGTGGATGCTTCACCTAGAGGTCAAAACTTTTAATAACACTGATTCTGATTCTTTGCTCCATTACACACTTTTCACACTGATGTAACTCCATGAGGCTGCTTTGTTTCTTTCTTGTCAGCTAGTAATAAGAAAGGAGAATGTTTGTGGCCTATGCCAGTGGCACAGCCTTGTAGAGAGTAGCAAACCATTTGGTGAGTTTACAGTTATTTGTTTAGAAAAAATTCGTTGATGAAGTTGATTTCTACCCAGCTAACTATTAGCTGTTTAAGACAATATTTATTCCCAAAAGTCAGTCACTGCTCTGTTAGTGTTGGTGGTAACCTTCTTGTGAAGCAAAATTTGCACTAGGAAATAAATTCTTGTCTTAATTTGTCAGTAAACATTGGCATTTAAATGACATGAAAAATTATGTATTCATTCCTGTGGATTTAAGTCTCTAGAACTATCCTCATGCTTTTTTTCCCCACATTAAGGAATGAGGTAAAGCTGAACTTGCTGAGGTAGATTTCCAGTGCTAGTTGATAATGTATCTCTTAACAAGCAGAGTCTGATTTCAGTTGTACATTTTCCTAGTAGTGGAAAGAAACCTCTGTTAGAAAAATCAGGAGGATTTTCACCTTCTGAACCTCTCTGGTCCTCCTGGAGGACTCTATGGCTTTCTTAAAGGAACCTAGGCCAAACCACCTTCCCTCATGGGAAGTACTCTGAAAGTAAAGAAACGGGATGCTCATCAGAGATACAAAGCTTAGTCAGCCTCAATCTCCATGCAGACCTGTAGGGCTTGATTTGTAGCCAGCATCTGCAAACTAAACTTCGAAGTTCAGTTTGCAAACACTACTGTGAACCAAACTCTTGCAGGGTTCAATTTGCAAACACTGTTGTGAACCAAACTCTTGCAGGGTTCAGTTTGCAAACACTACTGTGAACCAAACCCTTGCAGGGTTCAGTTTGCAAACAACTATTGTGAACCAAACTCTTGCAGGGTTCAGTTTGCAAACACTACTGTGAACCAAACCCTTGCAGGGTTCAGTTTGCAAACAACTATTGTGAACCAAACTCTTGCAGGGTTCAGTTTGCAAACACTGTTGTGAACCAGACCCTGCAGGTTTTGCTGAGATCCAGTTACAATTATTGCTCCTAGTAAGGCTTATTATCCTGTCACAGAAGATATAAGAAAATCCATCTCTGCACTTTAAACACGATAAGCTTTTGTCACCTACAACGCAATAATGGTAAAAATAGAAGAGTGCTGATGATAAGATTGTGACTTGCAGGCAGTGAGCTGTTGTCCAAGTAGAGGAGACTTATCTGGAGGGCCAGTCAGCCTACAGACAGCCTGCTGTCAGTTTGCTGATTGCCATTTCTCTCTGAGTTTGATGAAATATTCATGTCTTTGCTCTGCTCTCTGCAAGCACTATTGATTTCTTGTATAAACGCAGCTATATTTAGTCTAGACAAATGGAATGTGGATTGCTGCTGAATAAATGGGATGAAAGGCTGGGAGGGTTTGCCTGTCCATTTCTCTTGGTCTGTGGCAATTATTTATAATCAAGAGTAGTTTTTGTATGTTAAAGGTGATTTTTTATAATTTAGTGGATTAGTCTCAGAACAAATGTAAGCACTTAGGCACAACCATTCAGTTGGGATAGCAAGTTAGGAAGGCAAATTATACTCTGAGGTTTGCAATCACAGTTATGAGGATTTAAAAAAAAAAAAAAAAACAAAAAACAAAACCACTACCAACCAAACAAAAACCCTGGAAAATTGTATGTTTCCAGAATCTTGAGAAGAATATAATCAGTAAAAGAGATTTGTTGTCTTGTCTTTGCTTTTTATATAACTTTTTGCCGGTAGATTTGATCTTACAGTTAGAATTCAGTATTTTGCAGATTCAACTTTAGCTGCTTTAGTTTTACTGCTTCTTGGTAGAATATTTCTGTTTCATTTTGGTTTCTCCTTGAAAACAAATACAGCTGTAGCAGAGCAGAAGGAGAAAATATGCTTAAAATCTTGTTCTTTACTCATTTGCAACAGCATGTTTGTTTTCAGTCAGTAATCTTACTTTCTAATGAAGATGGTAGAACATAGGAACAGGAGTGAATGTGTTTGTGTTCCACTGTCCTCTCGTGGATGGAATCAGAACTGCTGAGCTTTAGCAGAGACCCTCAGCTGCTATTTATTTTCTTCTTGTAGAAGTGTTGCTTACCAGTTTTTTCTTCTTTTGAAGCATATACAGTTACACTCTGTCTCTTCCCTTGATGTGGAAACCTGACCTTTACAAGTATTGTAGTGAAAAGCATCAAATCTCTCTCCTCTGCTGCTTTTTAGACCCATTTAAATAAGGAGATAGAAAAAGTACAAGATTCTTCATTAAGTATTTAGTGCTGGGTTAACAATATATGCACCATTGCTGCAACAAATTGGCATATTTCAAGATGTTTTCATTTACTTGTAAGCCATATTCAGTGTGCTATGTTTAATCCACTCCAGCCATGGTAGTTACTTTTCAAAAGACTGTATTAAAACTTCTCATTTTGTGTGTCGGATTATTTTCTTATTATTGTGT
The DNA here is from genome assembly GCA_013396675.1 of Eubucco bourcierii. Classification (NCBI taxonomy): domain Eukaryota; kingdom Metazoa; phylum Chordata; class Aves; order Piciformes; family Ramphastidae; genus Eubucco; species Eubucco bourcierii. Next base: position 383,102 of record VWZE01020457.1, read on the forward strand.
ATGTGCCAGGTACATTCATGTGAAGTAGCTATTGGGTGGTTGTTCATGTGTAACACCATCCTCAGAACACCTGTTTGTGCGGTGAGAACTGGAAGGTCTCTATCTTAGACTGTAAAAGTTCTCTGGAGTGTTTGTTGTGAAGCATTAAGAGTGCCTAGGAGATTCTCACTAAATACTGCACGCAGTGTTTGGCTGTGAGAGGGTTTTAGAACCGGATTGCTTGTTAGTGTGTTTCACAGAATGTTAATCTGGTGGTATTTTTACAGGGAATGGAAAGAAAGTGCTAAAGTAATGTGTAGGACCTCCAGCTGCCAGTGGGCATGTTTGAAGTTTGCATACAGTGCAGGTTGCATTAGTTGTTTTGTCAGGTTTGTACACTGAAGCAGGCTTTGGGTGAAATTGTTCTTTTCCCCACTAGGAATGATGTCTGTTCTCCATTTATCTTTAATGTACATACGTTTTGTTTTCTTCCCACAGTGGATGTAAAGTCAGAGGTTCCCGTGGGATTAGAGCCTATCTCGCCATTAGACTTGCGAACTGATCTCAGGATGATGGTTCCCATGGTGGACCCAATTATGCGTGAAAAGCAGCTACAGCAGGAACTACTTCTGATCCAGCAGCAGCAGCAGATTCAGAAACAACTGCTGATTGCAGAGTTTCAGAAGCAGCATGAAAATCTGACCCGCCAGCATCAGGCCCAGCTCCAGGAGCACATAAAGGTAGCAACATTTTTCATTTATCCCTCACTTTATCTGCAAACTGAATATGCTCAGGCAGACATGAAAAGGCAACGTGCCTGAAAGGTTCATTGTGACTGAGAGATGGCGTTTGAGTGCTTATTGCTCTGTATTTGGGTGACAGAAACCTTTTCAAGCAAAAATCTAGCACCTCTCAGTGAGTTGCTCACAGCAGACCAAGGCAGTTCTATGAGGATCAAGCTCCTGAAAGCACCATATCCACGGACCAGGCTACCTATTTTACAAAGCTGCATTTCCAGCTAGACTTCAGTAGCTGTCTTTTCTGCATCTGCATGTTTGAGTATAATAAAAGATTCAGTATTTGGGCTGCTGTTTGGGTCTGTGCCTACAAATCACACTGATAGAAGTGCATAATATTTATATTTGCATTTGTAAAACAGAGGCAGGCCTGAAAGTGTTACGTTTTCACTCTTTTCTGGGCTGCCTCATATAATGGAAAATGATTTATTTGATTACATGCAGCATGGTAGGATTGCTATAGTGGATTTCAAATTGGAATTTATGATCTTGCCTTTCTTTTATTTTTTTTTTTCTGATCTACTTTGCCATTATGCTGCTGGGCTGAGCTTCTGCTCGATGCAGCTGACAAGTGCAGTGGAGCAGAGCTGGGTGATACACTGGCAAAGAACCCTGTGCAGTTTCCAGGCATTTTTGCCAAAAAAGAGAAGGAAGTGAAACCAAAGTTGCAGACTGCAACCTGACATTAGAATTCACTTTAGCAACAGCCAGCAATGCACGACACTGCTTAGAAGAGTGAAGAAAGTCAGTTAAGAGTTTAAAAGAATTGCAAGCATGAAAGCAAACTCTGCTATTCAGATATTTAAGGGGCTTGGTTTAGGCAGCTCAAGCTGCCCTTTCTCATGTCTTTTTGTTTTGTGCAAGTTACAACAGGAACTCCTAGCCATTAAACAACAGCAAGAACTCCTTGAAAAAGAACAGAAACTGGAGCAGCAGAGACAAGAGCAGGAACTGGAGAGGCATCGCAGGGAACAACAGCTTCCTCCCCTCCGAGGCAAAGAAAGAGGCCGAGAAAGTAAGAACAAATGAACTATGAATCCTAACAAGAAACTAAGCTGTTCTCCTTTTCCTTTTCCCAGCCACAGTGGGTGATGAACAGGAATCAGAAGCAGACATATTACTGTGTGAAAGATGCAACTAGAGAAGTCGAGACTCTGCCAGCAAAAGGGCAGGGCCACCTCCTGCAACAGAAACACATTGCTGGTTTGTGTGCAAGCTTGGAGGACTGTAGGAAAGTGTATTTTGACAGACATGCCCCTCAAGAATGTAGTTCTTCTTATAAAAAAAGGAAGGAATTTGAAAGTAAAGATTAATTTGAGGACTTCTTTCTGAAGAGCTTATTTTCCAATACAGAAAACACAACAAAACAGTGAAAAATCAGATCAGTTGCTGGTGAACTGATTTGAGCATTATTTTCAAGACTGGAAATGTAATATTTAAAAACTTCTTTGACTGAGGCTTCTAAATACTTTAGAAGTATTTTAGAATACTTTGATAATACTTTTTCAAACTGCTTCATGTGTGCTCTTGATGCCATTTCATGGTGCCCAGCCAAGAGTTTCTAGCTCATTTCTAGCTCCAAGGCAAATGACAGATAGAAAGGGTGCTGTCGGAATTTGGTGCTCACTAGAGGGAGACAGATACAAATAATTCCTGTTAGTGAGGTCAGTTTAAAAATCAGGTTGTAAAAATACGTTGTGAAGATGTTCAAAAGCAGATACTGTTACTTGTCTGCTAAATGAGCACAAGAATGAACTGACAAAGACCAAAGGAGAAAAGAGCTGTGTGTTGTGGCCATGGGGATCACATGCTTCTGCCTTTTCTCTTGGTTTAAAAATCTGCCAGTTGTAGTTGTACCATATATTAGACTTTAGAAATGAATGTGTCCATGGTACTTCCAGAGCTTTGGTGAATGATGAATCCATGAAAACATCACCAGGCTATTAACCCAGCAGTGGGAGGGTGTCAGAAGCCACAGGAACAAGAGGTTCCTGTAAGTAGTATGAAAAATCAGCCTGCATATAAACTGTTGGGCTTTATTTGTACTCCCACCAAAGGAAGAGCACTGATGTGAACTCAATGATTCCTTCTCAGTTTGACTTGCTGGGTGGCTCTTCGGTATGTAGCAACCATTCAAGCAGCATTTGTGATGACCCAGCCCCAGTGTTTGCTGATTATGATCTACTTAGTAAGTAAAGGAGAGAAGAAATGTGTGAGGAGTCTGAAACTGAGGAATAGTAGAGGTATTTTATGGGAACTGGGTCACAGGGAGACATGCTTATCAACCAACCATGCTGTGTCAGTGATGAGTAACAGAATACTTAAAGTATCAACATGCCTTACTTTCAAATAAATCTATTTTTCTCCCCTTTTTTTTTCTACTCTTAATGGAAAATTGAAAGTAGACTTTTCTTCTTCATGGTTCTTTTTCGTAATGAAGAATATTATGACTGTGAGTAGCGAAGTAAGTCTCATGCTGCAGGTAGGAACTGGCAGTTTAACCTGACATTGACATGCCCTGCTTCTTGAGAAGGCATTGACATGCCCTACTCGAGTCATTCTCACCAAGAAAAGTCAAACTGCACTGTGTCTTCTTAGGATTGTGGTCTTTCTGTTGGTTTTGTGTCTCAAGGGTAGAGGTATCAACTAAAACTTCTGTTTCAGCCTGCGGTCTGCCTTCCAACATCACAAGTACAGGCTCTTCAGTGGCTTGAATCAAAAAGCTGATTGCTGATGCTTTTTGTGGCATTCTGCTCATTACAAGGGCAGCGTTCAGAGGGTGCTTTTGCTGTGCTATTACTGTTATTTTACTAAAAGAAAAAAACTTTGTTTACGACAAACTTAAAGTGACTTTTTGTCACTATCTTTCTAGTTTTCTCCTTGATTTTGGATTTGGGAGTTATAAGGAAATAATTTAAATTCTTTAGATACAGCTGGCCCTGGATGAATGGTGTCATCTACTGTTGAAATACTCCTTATGACTTCACTGAACTTTTGGGTTATGGCCAACTTCAGTCTTCTACAGATATGCCTTTAATCTGAATATTATTTCGTTTTGACTGGCAGTCACCAATAGTTCTTAAACCTCCAGCAGCAAGAGGTGGCCTCTTTTTTTCCTGCTTTAGTTTTTGTTTTCTTTTGAAACATGGGGGTTTTAACTACAAATAAGATATGTTTAATTTGGTCTGTCTTAGGGGCAGTGGCGAGTACAGAAGTGAAGCAGAAACTTCAAGAGTTCCTCTTGAGTAAATCGGCCACAAAAGACTCTCCAGCAAATGGGAAGAATCATTCCATGAGCCGCCACCCCAAGCTCTGGTACACGTATGTTCAGTATTAAGCTGCTCCTTGTCTTGTTGAGATATGTGTTAAAACTTGCCAGAATGCTTTTCCAGCAGAGATACTGAGAGTCTACTTTCAGGGTAAGACAGAAGTTCAACCAGGAAGTTAACCAACTGCCACAAGTGTAATTACTCGGGTTGAACTGACGAGCGCTCGCTGTTCAGTTGTGAGACGAGAGCCATACAGGGCAAGATGCTGTCAGAAATTGGGATAAACTTCTGTTTCAAATGCTTCATCTCTTGATGCTGTCACAGATTTACGATGATAACTGTCATTTTCCCAAGTCCCTTGAACTTTTGCTGTTAAAGCAGCTTTGCTTGGTTTGCTTGGATTTTGAGTGAATTACAAAACTTGTTTATTCTTGGAGAGATGCTGCTTTCCAGTGAAGTTATTTGAATAGTGCAGGTAACTCAGGAGGATTTTGAGAAAAGTAATGGTCATTTGATTTTTCTTACTCTGATGGCTTTTGGTATCCAAACCTGCATATTCTTAAGATGCCTTGGCCTTGATTAGAATCTACTTAGACCATTGAAGCAAGCAGGTTTTCAGAGTCATGTAATGAGCCTGTGAACATTTGGAAAGTACAGTTTTTACAGGGCTTATCCCTTTTTTTTTTCTTTCTTTTTTGTATTAATGAATTGCTTTTCAACTTCCTTATTACAGCAGTCACCTAAGTCAATCAAACACAATGGCTATCCTTCTGAAAGACTTCCATGTTATTATGCCCAAAGTGACCTTTGGTAGGACAAACAGAAATGAATATGACACACCAAATTTACATCTTGAACTTGTCTTTTTTAAAAGGAGTTACTGAAAGCCTGCCCTTGGAGTTTCCATTCTGAGCTAATCAGAGCATTGCAGTAAGATGATTGAATACATATAGTTATGTTGTTTCTGGTGGAGATACAATAGTTCGTTCTTGCCTTTTTTTTTTTTTTCCCAAATAATGTTTAAAATTCTCCTGAGTATGTAAGATTTCTGGACTATCCAAGGTTAGTTCTGAGTCTTCAGGTAAGTGAGAACAAGGAGCTCATCTGCTACACTAGGGAAAGTAGTCCTTCCTCTCATGGTAGTGCCCCTTTAGGCAAAGACATGTTGTTGATTGATGACACTACATTGGAAAGGCAGAGACTGTCAAAAGCCAAGTAAAATTGTCTTTACGTAAAGGCTAAGTCTGAAAGCTTCTCTCCCTTCCCTCCATTCCCTTCTGAATAGAAAAATCAACCAAACAAAACCCAGCCTGTTTCTGTGCCAAATGATGCAATCTCTTTGAAATCTACAGTTTCTGTGTTCAGGAAGATCTGCCCACACTATTTCCTTCATCCAGCAGTTGTCAGAAAGCCCTTCTCAGGTTGGAGCTTCTCTACTGATGTGAGTGCTACGTGCTACAGAGCAGTGCACTTGCAAAACTTATAAACTGAACTTAAAGGCAAGGTTTTAGCTACCTTGACCTTTGAATAGTTTGCTTTATTTTTTCATCCTGGTTAGTTTTATACAAACCCACCCCCACCCCACCCCACCCCCATGCCCGCACATTTTGATAGAAGAGGCTGGGTTAGTGTACATCTATTTGTGTGTGATAAATAGGGCTTAAATGGCTTTTCCCATACCTCAGCTGGTCTGTATTAAAATGCAACAATCTAAAGTGGTCAGCTCCCCAAACTGGTGACAGATCCTGTCTGTAGGTCAACATGACTCTTATCCTGTGTGACTTTTATAATAAGTGCAAAAAGTGTGTTCTTGGGAATCCCAAGGAGTTCCATAACTTACTGTAGAAGTGAAATTGGTTACATGAGCCTGTGGTTTGTGCACACTTAGAGGAACAAGAACATAAACACAGCTGAGACATGTGTACAACATGTGTAGATAGTTACTGCTGGTCACCTCAGTGACTGCTAATTTGTGACCTCTCTGTGCCTGCTGCAGGGCTGCCCACCATACCTCACTGGATCAAAGCTCTCCACCCCTGAGTGGGGCCTCGCCACCATACAAATACACTTTACCAGGAGCACAGGATGCCAAGGATGATTTTCCACTTCGTAAAACGGGTGAGTTAGCCTAGTTTATTTGAGCCCCTTACCCAGCAGTTCTCCTACCCTTTATTTTAACTGGACTGTCCATCAGCAAGGCATAATCACAGTCCACAAAGGCTGTTCAGGATGGTACCGTGGGTAAGTTCAAAGATCCTGACTGCATCTTTACAAGGTCAGACTGACCACATGAGATCAGGAGTTGGTGTTTCCCAGTGCTGATAGCTAGTGGAAACTCCAGTCCTGATAAATTTAGTGTCTAAGCAGAGCATCATTTCATGGAACTTTTAGGCATTATTTTCTTTGTCTCAGTATTACTTCTGAGTTTAATAGCTCTCTCTCTGGCGTGGTAGATAGAGTATCTATCTACACAGTACACTACCTTTAGAGAAAAGTTTTTTTCAGGATTTTGAAGGGAATTCATGGAAAGAGGAGGCAGTGAATTAATTACATATTTTGTGTCACTGGTCATCAGCGTTTATGTATGTATGTGCATACACATGCAGACACTTCTGCGTGCTTTTTACACACTGGAGTGTGTAATGTGGCACAAGAAAATGTTCATCTGAACGTTGCAGAATGTTTTAGAGGATTTAGCAACTGATCCTTTTGTCTTGACAGCAGGTGAACTGTAGGCTTGACTTTTTCTGTACCATAAGGAAAGCTAGAAGGATGGTGGTGAAGTCCATGTGGCTGTTGCCTCAGGTCCTTGATGCGGTGACCGATATCCAGGAATGTAGTGAGACACTAAAAGGAGGGGGGGAAGAAAAGAAAACATTAGCTTGCTTATTGCATGAGTCTGCTGTTGAGTGATATAGTTACATTCAGAGAGAAAGTCTGACCCCCTACTGTGCTAACAGCCTTTGAATGTGATTTAGCCACTGGGAGATTGAAAACCGACTGCAAAACTGGTACCGACTTGAAAAGAAGTGGCATTTAGAAGCAGCATATATTGAGAAGGAAAATCAAGTCTGTATCTAATACTTTGGGTAATACTTTGGGGCAGACTCTCTAAGCTCATATTATATCCCCACATATTTTCAAAGGAATGAAAGCATGGAAAGCAAAATGCTAATTTATTCTAGCTGAATTACTCTTTGTACAATATTGTGGCAATATAACAAGATTCTGTGAAATCTTTTTGAGGCTATTCAGTCACAATAAACCTTTATGTGGTTCTCTGCTTAATACCACTGTACAAGATGCATATATATATATATAAATGTACCAATGGTATATACATTTTCATTTTTTAAACAAAAGGATACACTCTGCATCTTCTAAATGCTGTGAATTCATCTACATGGTTTTGAAATGCAAGTTTTAATTTTTCTTCTGTTTTTATATATCCTAAATGTTGTGATTGATATTTATGATGTGTCAGACTGTTGATCTGTAAAACAAAACATTTTCAAATGTTGTAACAGTGAAGTTCTCTTGCAGCTGCTAATACTTTTATATCTCTGTGGGGGTTTCAAAATATTCCTTAATTCAATTCCCATTGTCTGCATAAGAAGACTATAATATAATTAAATCCAGATGTTTTCTATATGTTATTCCAAATATTTGGGAATCCAATGCATCAGTTCCAAAATTGAACAAAGGACGCGATGACTCTCTGAAAATATGTTTATGGCATAAATAGGCAGATACTAAAACAATCATTAGCATAACTATTTCTATGGCATTTACACAGCCATTCTGATAAGGAAATATGAATGAAGTGTGTGCATATTGTGTGTTAGCAGAGCAGTATATTTGATAGCTCTTCACATCCCTGAAAACAGCAACTCTTACATATCCTGTTTACACGTCCAATCTTCCCGAGTATTAGAGCCCTTTAGTTCCAGCCTACAGCAACATCCCCACAAAGGTTGCAATGATTGTTCATCAGGTTGAGAGCAAAAGCAACAGGAACCAGATCAACACAAGTCAAATGACCCTAAACTGATCTGGGTGGCTGTAGGGCCATCCTCCAGGCAGAGGGGACATTGCGGAGCCTGTGACATCCTCATGGGACCTTACTAGACAAAGATGTCCCATGAAAACTCCTGTATATGGACAGGCTATAAGCCTGCAGAAATCTGACCTTTGCCATGAGGGGCGAACCTCTTTTCCTTTCCTTTAGGCTATGAACACTTACTACCACTGGCTCCTGGTAAACCCTCTGTGGTTCTGAACCTGCATGAAGTCAGCAATTCATATGAAAGCAGACCTCACATTCCTTTCAGCCTTAAGAAAGGAATACCTGTTGCGGGTTTTAATCACAGCTTTGTTTTGCCTTTCAGTTTTCTTTTCCATATTTATAACATAAAATACAGAGGTATCTTTTTCTGCTCTGACTTTAATGTAATGCTGACAGAAGATAACTGTGATGGGATTGGTTACTTTAAGATCAGGTTTGATGGGTAGCAGAGCTGAATCATTCTCTCCTGATATCCTATTGTGTGTTTCTGTGCTAAGAGAACACCAAGTGTCACACAGGCATTGTAATTCATGACTCTTGGTTGCTCGCTTTCTTGTTCAGTAATCTGTCTAACTTTAATTAGTCCTGAAGTGGCATGTCCTTATTAATCTTTTAGAAAATAATTCAAAGAGGTTATGATTAAAAAAAACCAACCCAATTTCTGTGGAGTTTTATTCTTCTAAATATCTAGAATCATGGGATGCATAGCTAACGAGGGAAAGGCTTAGAAGTCTTGCTCTTTCTATGTTTACAGTTAGGTACCAGAGTTCTAACCTCTTAGTGCAGTGGCTGTGGTCACTCAATAACTCTCTTATCCGTGTGGATTATTCCTTTCTGTACAAGATGCAGCAGGACTTGTCAGAAGTGGGCTTCACACAGCTCAGCTGCATAGAGGATTGGGACAGTCCTAGGGGCTAGAGGCCAGCATATGCTTTTTGCACAGCTGCATTTAGATGCTCTGTGTTGACAGACTTTCAAAAGAGCAGAGCAAGGGGAGCTATTGCTTCACTGGGCAGATAAATATACCATAAGGAGAAGCTACACATCTGTAGGAGCAAGGAGCAGAATTTAACCTAACCAGCCTAAGATCAGGTTTTTAAATTGCCCACCACTTTCACCATGGATGCCAGTCACAGCTTGATTTCTGCCAAACACCCAAATGCCTGTGCAGCACAGGGCTCATTAATTTACAGTGAGACTGCTGCATCAAAATGACCCAGAGGGGTTTGAAAATTTCTCACTATTACTGAACGCTCTTGAAATTCATCCTGATTGTTGTAAGAGCTCTGATGGGAGCTGTGCACCTTTGGAGACCTGATCGCTTAATGTGGGAAACATTTGATTGTTGAGCTCTGTAATTCTGTCTGTCTGTCTGGGAAAATATTATCTGCTTGACAAAGGTTGCTATAAAACTAACAAAAACGTAGGAAATAACATAGATTTTATAGAGTAGAAGTTGTTTTCAAGGGAAGTTTTGATGTTTTAGTTGGGTTTTTTGTTTGGTTTGGGTTTTTTTTCCTTTTCTTTGTTTTTTTTTTTTTTAACCCTGTTAAAATAAATGCAGGAATTCTGGCAAATGACCATAACATTTGCATTTTCTTCAGTCTGTAACATTTCATTTTCCATGTGCAAGTGTCAATGTAAACCAGCAAAATCCAGTAAGTTCCAGTAAAGGTTAGCTCTCTAACCAAAGCTGCATGTTTTTCACAAATGTTTCTATAGATGGAATTTCTGGATTTTGCTTCATGTTTTGGCTTTTGTTGGAAGAAATTCCTGAGGACATCATCATATCAAATATAAACTGTTTTTTTCTTTCCTGAGTGTAGCACAATCATGGCAGAATGGGAATGTCAATCAGTATTTATTTTGGGTTAATGCCAGTTAATTCTTTCCTTGCTGATGGAGCTGTGTGCTTACAGCTGGCATTTTGTTTGGGGAATCTGATGATCACTCTCAGTAGTACTATTTGAGTAGAAGTTTGTAGCTCACTTTCTAAAAACTGAAAGCATCCTTAATGGTAATATAGCACAGGGTAAGTAACACAAAGTTTTTGCTTGGAGGGGAGAAATCATATAACTTCATGCAGGGAAAAAACAGAGGAACTGAAGGATTGTTTAATATGGTGATGAAAGAGAGGAAGAAGGCTGCACTGCACAGTCATGAGGATCACTTTGTACAAACCATATTAAGTTAACCTGATTAGACAGTAGAATAACAGCATGGCTCTTGTATAATGAGAGTGAAAGATTCCTGAAAGAGAGCTCAGCAGATGTCATTTAAAAAAAAAAAAAAAAAAAGTATTTCCATTCTGTCTGCACTTAGTGACTCAGTAATTTACTGGAGCAGTTGAAACTGAGAAGAAAAACATTTTGCGTGTGAAAGTTTCTCTTCTTTTCTGCCACCAAATTCCATTTCTGTTTGCATTTTCTAGGAAAATTCTCTCCTGTGAAGTAACAGTATGTGAAAAAGCTGCATTTCTTTTGGTCTTTGGTTAAAAAAAGGCTTAGAAGATCACAAACCTTCAATTACCATGTCTGCCAAAATGAAGGAGTCAAACTCAGTAGAGAGAAGTGTTATTTTCCTCAGCGTTTATGAGTGAGCACAATAAATGGGAGAGGCACTTTGTTTATTGAATCAGGGAAACAAGACAAACATGAAATTAATCCTCTCATCCCATTTTTCAGGGATGCTAAGCATTCCTGCCTCTCAAGAGTCCTTGTTTTCCTTGTTTAATTAGCAGTCTTGGCAAATTTGGACTAGGTGATGTGCCCAAAGGAAATCACACCAGTGCTTGTCATAAAGTGAAGGGAGTTGGGGAAAGTATCCTGATTCCCATTTTTCTTCATTTCTCTTCCCATCATTCACCAGACACTTTTAGCTTCCCTAAATTCACTATCAGTAATTTGAGAGGGTATTATTAATAGTGAGAGATTTTAGAAAGGAAAGAAAGTTTGAAGAGTCAAACTGAAGCAAACTTTTGTTAACAGATTCCCCTGGACTCATTTAATGAACAGACCAAAACAGAGTTCAGTCCTCAGGAGCCAGCAGCTCTCAGGCAACGCAATACCATAGTAGCTACTGTGCTGGGCTGCAGTCTTGAGTCCATCAGGGCTCTGCAGCCTCCTAAACTGGCAGTGAGGAGGGATTCCGTGTCACTCTAATTTAGCTTGAGCTAAAAGGGGAAATATTTTCAGGTAGTTTGAAAGAAAACAAAAATGAATGCTAGGATAGGCTTAATGACGCTGTCAGAGAGCAAAGAACTTGTGTAGGTGTGCTTTGGTATATGGAAAGCTTCCAGGGCCTGCAACAGGATTCAGCAGAAGTGATCACCAAGATGATTCTTGTAAAGCACATCATTGTCTTCCTCTCAGTGCAAGATTATTCCTCATACCTATTTTCTTTAACATTTTTAATTGCAAGAAGCAAAGGTGTTCCATGTGGGTGCTTCTTACTCAGTTTCACGATGACCTGGACAAAAGTTTTTCACTGTGTTACTGTTTCATCAAAAATCCACTACTTGCATATGCAGCACTTTTTCTCTTATTGTGCTAGATACCAAACTTTCTTGTTGTTAGACTAATTGCAGTCTTGCTCAAAATACTACCTTAGTTCACCTTTTACTGCCCAATGCATAGCCATTGGGTTTTCTTACACAAATGTGTATGTTTTCAGAAATGTTTTATAAATCAGCATTAACAAGTAGCCTGCTTAACTTTTTGATAAGCAGTAAATAAGTTAGTAGACACCTTTTGGACTTTTGAACATGAAGGAAACAGCTTAAATAAGGAGCAGTTCTGGAATCTAAAGCATTTTAAGTGCATAATGTCCATTGAAAATTAAGTGGAGTTGTTTTAATGAGCATTTCAAAGTTTGTTCCCTCTGGATAAATAAAATGCAAAATACTGCATATAAAAATCTGAGACTCTTTGAAGTCAGTAGAAACTGATTTCAGTGAGACTGGGATTTTTTTTTCCATTGTACCTAGGGCAGGACCAGTTGATAATTTCTAGACAAGTAAACAAAGAACATCTGAGAGATGACAAAAAAGAGAGAAACAGACAGAGAAGTGCAAAGTGGAAATCACATGGTGTCAGATCATCTAAAATAGAAGACATTGGTTAGCAAAGATTGCACTTCCCCTGCAAAACATAGTTTCACTGAAAAATCTGTTCAAACCCACAACTCTAATTAAGGGGTTTAGCTACCAAATAACATGTACTGGCTAAAGCCAAGTAAGTATTACAGAGCCATTCATGAACAACGGCAGAAGCTTTGTACTTCGCTTTTGATTTTCTCATGGGAAAGTAATATAAATGAGAGTGATACCTCCCTGTTGGCTTTAACTGTTAGAAATGCAAAGCATGCTGAAATTGTACATAATTCTCTTCCAAAGGAAAGGAAATAGCATTTCAATGGTTTTCCTCAGTGTCTCATTGAGTTATGGTGGTTCACAATTATTCTTGTTAAATTACTCTACCAGATGGAAGGTTACATTGTATATTTAGCTAATTAAGTTGTAAGGAACTGAAGTTATATCCCAGAGCATAAAGAACCTATCTCAAAGTAAACTTGTCTTAATTCCATTTCATTGTGAAGGCGCAGTGGCAACTTCTAATTTAGGCTTTAAACAGGTGGGGTTTTTCTCCCAGCTTGGCTTTAAGATGGCAAAGTCCTTTCACAAAGTCTTCCATGCTTACAGAATTTAGAGAAACACACTTTAGAAGTTCCAATAACTGTGAGGAAATTGTAACCTCCATTTGTCTTCAGTGGAACTGCAGTGCTTTCCTACTCTTGAGCTGAGTTTGGCCCATAGTTCTCATCTAAGAAAGTGAGATACGCTGTCATTTGGTTGCTTTTGTTTTCTTGCCATGGTATTATGTGTTGCCTTTGGACAACTCTAAAGAGTCATCTTCAGCAATCTAGAGGTGCCCAGCTTTCATCTACTGATGACAGTAATGCCCAGTTAAACTAGGGGAGAAGGTGATGTTGTTTCATCAGTAATTGCTCACAGTTGTTGAAATATTATACTTTTTGTCTGCCATCAAGGAATTATCACTGCTGGATATTTTTCTAGTTTAAATTCGTGGGATGTAATCACCCTATTAACTAATTCCTCCTTGTGTGGGGCTTGGGGAACAATGCAATCATAAACATGATTATTCTATAAAAAATAAATCATGTACCTAGGGGTCAAATTGTGACCCTGCAAAAGCCTCAGCTTTCGAGGCTAGAGGATTATCTCTGGCATTTCTTCACTGAATAATGTATTTTTTATTAGGCAAAATTAGTGATTCAGTGGATATTATAGGAGGATTTAGGCCAGAGAGTGGAATTTGCTATATTTGCAGAAAGTATGGTATTAGATTTGCTTTATTTCTTCCCAACTAGAACTGATGATAGATGGTTGGGAGGGGAAGAATAACTAGTGGAGACCTAACCAGGACTGCCAGTCATGTGTATCTAAATTCAGTTGTTACCATTCAAATGAGGAGTGCCCTTTATGAAGTGGTTTGTTTCACCTTCTACACCCCTTGAAAATTTGGATGTGATTTGACTCCCAGAAATGCTCTAGAAATGCAAAATTGTCTTAAGGATGTGTAAGGAAGATGTGGATTAATTTAAAAATACTCCTTTATCCTATTGTTTCAAGACAGTATCATATTTGTTTTCCTATTTATTATTGGAAAAGAACATTAGTTTACACAGAAGATTAAGATGGGCCTGAGACGACAATAATGTGCCATGGTTTCTGCAGAATTGACATGTAATGAGGATTTAAGAACCCCAGTGAAACCATGGCTTTGTTGAAGCCACTGTATAGCTTGATGGTGCAAATAAAGAAATGCTGTTTGTGCCCTGAAGAACAGAAATTACCAAGATTTGTATCCAGAGGCTTGTTCTTTGGCCTCCCAGGTTACGTGCCAAACAAATATCAAAAGGATATATCTTGCACCGATCAACTTTTCATGAAAAATAAAAAGATCCCTAGCTCTGGCTAAATGTAAGCACTACAGTAAGTAATTCCTACATCTAACTCAATAAATCACTGCTGCAAAGATAACACTTGCATGCATGGATAATAAACCAGACTGCAATGAATAACAAGGAAAAGTTAGATATTTAAAACAGCTTCAGGGAATATTTCATTTTTGAACCTTCTTTAGTAAAACAATGAAAATTTGCTAATCTTGTTAAATTGGCTTCCTTAGCCTGAAGAGAACTGAAGGGCTGTGAGCTGCTCTCTAATCTAATTAGCTCTTTTACCATGTGTTTCACCAAACCTGTTTTTTTATTTAGGGAATGGATATTTACCTTAGTCTGAATAAATAAAGCATTCTACCTTTTACAAAAGTAAAATAAAGCAAAGGACTAAAGGGTTTCACATATGACCAGTGCTCTCCTTAAAGCAAATGGTTGTACAGGAAACAGTTTCAGTATATGCTGAAAACACATTAGGTGATACCAGCCAGAAAAACAAAGTGTCTCCATCCTGTACTGCTCTATCTGGTGCTCCCGCCTGGTTGGGGACCACCCAGCGGTCAGGTCCATGTAGTTCTTGGAAGAGCTTTAGAAGGCATGTGTAAATAGCTTTCAGTCACATGAATCTAATTCAGAACCCTTTCAGAACTGGCATTTTAAATCACCAGAATTTAGATGCTGTTGAACTTACAGAAGCGTGCTACATGCTGGTATCTCCCAGCCTGGCGGCCAGTGGGGAGGATGTCCGTGTGGCTGCTATAGCCTTCTGCTGGTGTGTGGCCTTCTACAGCAAATGTTAGTTAGTCATGTATGAAAACAAAAAGTCTATGCAAATCTTGTCTATACCTAATGTATGCAGCTGTGTGGGGGCTGCTGAAATAGCGTGTGACTGCCTAACTGAAGTCAGAAACTACAATAGGGAACAGACTATTTTCATGTCTGTGAGAACATGCGGCACAGGAAAGGCTGTGAGACCCATCACATTTCTCAGAAGGACAAACTCATTCACAGCTCTCCACAGAGCAGCTAAGGAAGCTGGAAACCGTTTTGATGCCTGAGCTGTGTTCCCTGTCTCTCTAGCTTTGTGCCTAGCTTTGGTTGCTTTAAGTTTTAAGGAGTTTTAAGGAGGAAGCCAGCTTATCTTCTCCTTTATCCTTCCTGATGGCGCATAGGGCTGTCTCGTGCCTGCCATTGTATCTACAGCACAGAGAGGGAAACTGGTAAATCCAGTCCACTACCCTCATACAAGCTTCTTAAGAACCTTAGTTATGCCTCTTCAGGCTATTTTTGTTGGTGCCATAGTAAGGTGGGGTTTGAGTTCTCCCTTGCTACTCAAGTGGCGTGACACAGACAGGCTGTTTTGTTATATATCTTACCACAGTTACGGGGAGTCCACAGCATGGGCCAGGAAACTGTTACATTATGCAGTGGAGATAACAAAATGAAGATCTCCTTACGGTGTATTTCCTTATGTTTTGCTCCTCTTGCTTCAATTGAAATCACAACAGAGATCACCGGATTACAGGATGTCAGGGGTTGGAAGGGACCTGGAGAGATCATGGAGTCTGACCCCCGATTTCGATCTCAGTTTCCTCATTATCCACATTCAATATCTTCTTGAAAATTCTCAGTTTCCACAGTGCTTGAAAGAAACTTGGCAAAGGATGGGCCACAGGTATGCTGGCAACACCACCATCATACTAAGTACCATCTAATTGGCTGCTCCCTCCCAGGAGGTGTTCAAGGCCAGGTTGGACAAGGCCTTGAGTAACCTGTACTAGCGGGAGGTGTCCCTGCCTATGGCAGGGTGTTGGAACTAGATGATCCTTGAAGTCCCTTCCAACCTTACCATTCTATGATTCTATAATTATTTTTTCTTGTGCCTGTGGTGTTCTGTACCTATACATCATTCTTTTGTCTTCTGACTTAGACTTTAAGCTATCTCAGGCATGGAATGTCATGGTCATGTGTTGTAAAGCACATAATGCTTATCTGTGCATGGGCCTGTAGTACAAGAGTATGAAAAATGGCATCCCAGTTGGTGTGGAAAAAGAAAGATTCCTTCACTATGTTTTCCTTTATTAATACTTGTTAGATATAAAGCAGAGAAAAACCAGTAACTCCTGAATGGAGTACAGCATAGAATATAGTCAAATAATCCTTTACAGACTAAGAAAAATCACAGTTAAAGAAACAGAGAGTAGCAGCATAGATTTATTTCAAGATCACAAAGTCTCCATTTCTTAATTCTTTCCATTGACCTAATTGCATTAGAGAAGTCCAAGTTATTGTTTCAAAGCAATCAGCGATAACAACTGGTTCCTAGGCAACAGAGAACAGTTTATTTTTCTCCAGTAAGATGTGAATTTTGCTACTGTTGCTCATATTGTAGCCAAGTTTAGCATCATTTACCTCAACTGCCCCACAGCTTTTCTAAGCTAGCCTGCCAGTGAGGGAAGAGGAAATGCTTTCACTTCAGAGCCTTTCGAGGTTTGGACAAAAACTCACTTTCTGTTCTTCAGGTTTCCTATGTATGGCTTTAGCCTCAAGATGAGGACCTGCTTGCTGTGCACCCTCTCCCATCCCCCATTTCCTGCCTGGGTTCATTAAATGCTGGTTTGAAGTTGGCACACGCTTTCCTGATACAAAAGTAGTACTGTTTTCCAGGAACCATCAGAAAGTAGAGCATTATTGTCTTTTACATTCCCTCCATGTGTATGTCCTCTCCTGACACGCAGAAAGGATTTTTATCCTTCTTAAATACCTGTGTGTTTAATGAAAAGAAACAGTGAAGCAAAGCCATGTCAAAAAAAAAACCTCAGCTCAACTGGGAGCAATCTGACCCCAGGCTATACTCTTCAATGCTGGTGTCTACAAATTGCTAATATTAAGCAAAGTGGAGTATAGGACATAATGATTTCACCAAATGATTTTCCTATCTCCCATGTTTATGTTTCACTATCATGTTTCTCAGGAGAGAATAGGGTTTTTTTCACCTGAGCAAACATGGTTATTGCAATGAAATTAATGTGTACTTAGACATAAACTTGCTTATTAACAGTGTTACTTCTTTCCTACTATGTGAAACCACCACAAAAGATGAGAAAAATCATTGAGATACTGTCTTTTTTTCTTCACCTTGAGCCAAAGTTCTTAGTTCAGTGGAGGTAATTAATTATTAGTCACTGCAGGGAGCTGGGTAACCGTTCCTTGGGCAAAGAAGATGGTGAAGGGCCTGGAGAATAAATCTTATGAGGAGTGACTGAAGGAGCTGGGGCTGGTTATTTTAAAAAGAGGAGGCTGAGGGGAGACCTCATTGCTGTCTACAGCTGCTCACAGCTACCTGAAAGTATGTTGTGGAGAGGTTGTTGCTGGTTTCCTCTCACAGGTAAACAGTGATAGAACAAGAGATAATGGCCTCAAGCTGCAACTGGGTAGGTTTAGACTGGAGATTAGGATATTTTTTTTTCACTGAAAGAGTGGGCAGGAATTGGAATAGGCTGCCCAGGGAGGTGCTTGAGTCACCAACCCTGGATCTGTTTAAAAGTTGTTTAGATGTGGTGCTTGGGGATATGGTTTAAATGTGAACCTTGTAGGGTAAGGATACCGGTTGGACTTGGTGATCCTGAGGGGCTTTTCCCACCAGAATGTTTCTGTGATCCTGTGATGATAACTTCTGTTGCATTTTGAGCTAACACAAATTAAATCAAAATAACCATAAGTGCTTCTTATCAAAACATCATCATAGCTGGTGACATCCAGTGTGATCTTGGCCCATTCTTTCTTTTTATATTCGCAGTTCATAGCAAATAGTGTCTTAACAAACAAGTCCTCTGTGCTCCATCACTAGAACCATTGATCTTAATAATGATAAAAAGTGATAAAAAAATTAATTTCCTGTGAATATTTTTATTATTAAAGATTTTCAGCATTATATCAGTCTGCATATCTTGGTCTGAAATGCACTCAACACACAGGACACCTAGAAGGGAGCGCTTGCCCAGAGTATGTGACAAAGGCTAGCAAGCAACTGCTGATACTGCATCTTACAGCAGGAGATAATGTCCCTTTGCACTCCTGTGAGCATTTCTAACATCCCCATCTCTGAAGGAGGATGTGGAACAGCAGGTAAAAGATGTGCAATATTACATGCTGGGCAGGAACTAGAATTAAAAGAGCAGGATTGAGCTCATGCCCCAGCATGACAAATGCTGAGCTGAATGAAGATTTATTTTCTTTTTCTGCTAACTCATGCTTCTTCTTGGGCCTGGGTTTATGTATGTATGTAGGAGAGAGAACAGATCCCAGTTTCCAGTTCTCTCTGTTTTTAGATATTTCTTAGCCAAGCCTCGGTTCCAGAAAGGAAAATACAAACAAATTCAGTTCCACAATTATCTTTCATTAGTTCTTAGCAGCCTGTTTGATAAAGAGTTTACTTAGAACAGACAAATGAGTACATGAAATATTTTGTCATAGTAAAAACACCACAAAATAAAAAACACAGCAAAACTTCCTTTATGGCTTCATAAGAAAAGAGCATGTCCATTTAGGGAAGAAAGGTGAAACTTGACCAAGGTGCATTAAATGTGATCCTAGTTTTTCTGGGAAGAACTGGAATCTTGGGTCTTCATTTTCAGAACTGCTGTCATAAATCTAGTTGCTTGATGTGTTACTCAGAAAACATTGACATTCTGGGCCTAAAAATTGCTGACCAAGAAATGTTCTGCGAGTAAGGCTTGTCGTAATTTGTATTTCTAAGAGAAATCAAAAGGCAGCAGTGGAGGCTTCTCTCTATTTTTATTGTCAGACCACAGTCCGTTTACAAGGTTTAAAGTTCCAAGCTGTATTTCCATGCAGGTTTTCACCTACAAGGGAGAATAGGAGTTGCATTAATTTCTTAGTAGTCATGGCATTGAAAATGATTAATGGGTAAATTCAGTGTTTAAATGGGATGAGAAAGATACTGGCATCTGAAACTTCTCAGCACTCTTCCTCTTTTCCTAGCCTCCAATCTAAAATGGGCAGCAGGTTGGCTGGGGAGGATGAGTAGTAAAATGTCTTGTCTCCAAGCTCTGCTTGTATTGGATGAGGTCCTACAAGAAAGCCAGTGATGGCTGACACAATTAGTTGTTTTCCCATTACATCTTCCTGAAGGGAGGTTGTCATGAGGCAGGTCTTGGTCTCTTCTTCCAAGTAACTGGTGATAGAACAAGAGAGACTGGCATCAAGCTGCACCAGGGGAGGTTTAGACTGTATATTAGGAAAAGATTCTTTGATGAAAGGGTTGTCAGGCATTGGCACAGGCTACCAGGGAGGTGCTTGAGTCACTGTCACAGAATCACAGAATGTTAGGGGTTGGGAGGGACTTTGAAGGATCATCCAGTCCAACTCCCCCACCAGAGCAGGATCACCTAGAGGAGGTCACACAGGAACCCATGCAGGCAGGTTTTCAATATCTCCAGAGAAGGAGACTCCACAACTCCCTTTGGGCAGCCTGTTCCAGTGTTCTGTCACCCTCACAGGGAAAAGTTTTCTCATGTTTACATGGAACTTCCTATGCTTCAACTTCCACCCACTGCCCCTTATCACATCCCTGGATGTATTTAAAAGCTGTGTAGATGTTATGCCTGTTGATATGGCTTAGTCTTGGACTTGATAGTGTAGGATTACACTGCCATCCAGAGGGACCTGGACAGGCTGGAGATGTGGGCCCAGGCCAACCTCATGAAATTCAACAAGGCCAAGTGTAAGGTCCTGCACCTGGGTAGGCACAATCCCAAACATAAATACAGGCTGGGTGGTGAATGGCTGGAGAGCAACCCTGAGAAAAAGGGCCTTGGAGTCTGGGTTGGTGAAAAACTCAACATGAGGCTGCAGTGTGCACATGCAGCCCAGACAGCAGCTGTGTGCTGGGCTACATCAAGAGAAGTGTGGGCAGCAGGGCAAGGGAGGGGATTCTGCGCCTTTACTCTGCTCTTGTCAGACCCCACCTGGAGTACTGTGTGCAGTTCTGGAGCCCTCAGCACAGGAAGGACATGGAAGTGTTGGAG
>VWZE01020457.1:403366-422857 GCA_013396675.1 Eubucco bourcierii
CTCCCTCCCTGGAGGTGTTCAAGACCAGGCTGGACAAGGCCTTGAGTAACCTGTACTAGTGGGAGGTGTCCCTGCCAATGGCAGGGTGTTGGAACTAGGTGATCCTTGAAGTCCCTTCCAACCTTACCATTCTGTGATTCTATGATTCTAGGGTTAATGGTTGGACTGAAAGTGAAGATCTTTACCAATTTAAATGTTTCTATGATTCTGTGAAAGTGATGATTTAATTTGTATTCATTTACTTTCTCCTCTTGATTTCCAGCTTCAGAGCCAAATCTGAAGGTCCGTTCAAGGTTAAAACAAAAAGTGACAGAAAGGAGGAGCAGTCCTTTGCTCAGGAGGAAGGATGGAAATGTCAGTTCATTCAAGAAGCGACTCTTCGAGGTGACAGGTAATTAAGAATGGAGAAATTCTGTGTCAGCTGCAACTGCTCACAGAATAGCAGCAGTATTTTGGAATTAAAACTTGCTTGCTAAACAAAATATTGAGATTTTTTTTCTGCTGCTGAGAAGAAAACTCTATCAAATAAATAGTTGTGTATAAATAGTTTGTAATCTACAACTATCCACTCCTTCCTCCTACAGGAAGGCTGGGAAGGGACTATTGACAAAGTCTTGCAATGACAGGACAAGGGGCAATGGGTTTAAACTGGCAGAGGGGAGACTGAAACTGGATGTTAGGAGGAAGTTGTTTGCAGTGAGGGTGGTGAGACACTGGAACAGGTTGCCCAGGGACGTTGTGGCTGCTCCCTCCCTGGAGGGATTCAAGGCCAGGTTGGATGAGCCCTTGAGTGCCCCGTACTAGTGGGAGGTGTCCCTGCCTATGGCAGGGGTTTGGAACTGGATGATCCTTGAGGTCCCTTCCAACCTTACCATTCTATGATTATGTGATTCTATGATACTAAAAAGTAATTTTCAGTTTGAAAGTCATACTTTAAAACCAGCTTTGAAACCAGTACTTTACAACAGCAAGCACAAAAACAAATAAATGGTAGACTGTTGGTGGCAAGAGACACAACAGGAGAAAAAAGAAGAGTCTCCTATGTATGTGTGCCTTCTGCATATGCACATTTTGGGTCTTGTGTGTCCCAGTTCCCATCTCACATGGAAAATTCAGATGCCAATAGCAGGTCCTCTCTGGTATCACTTATGTTAATGAAGGACATTCTGGAATCTGTGTTTGTCCCTGTCCCTCTGGTTTCTCTTGTTAGAAAATGTGAAGATTAGTTGGTTTTGATGCAAGGGCTCACTAAGCTGAAAAGTTTAAATATTCAGTGACATAACATTGGTCCTACCAGATAGTAAATACTCTTTATAATCAAAAGTGAGCTTTTAGCATGTGAAAACACAGATTTGTGGATATAGAGGAAGACTAAAAGAGTGGGGGGAAAAAGCAAAGCAAAAATCTGTCACCAAGTCACATCTGTTTTCAAGATGTTTTCTGCCCTTGAACTTAAGAGTCAGAGTGGACAAAACATGGATACTGAGGCATTGCAGAGCAGTACATTTTGCCACCTGTGTTATTTTGCAGAATTGCACCATTCCAAACAGCCTGAAGTCCACTCATTTTTAGTCCTTAATATTAGTATGCTGGCAAGGCCTTATCTGTGGATTTGAAAGAAAAGAGCATTTACACTCTTTGGCCTCATTCTGACATTTTTTTGCTTCGACTTTGCATCGATATTTGGTAGCTTTGTGGCTTGTTCAAGTGCTGTCACAATTGGGCCATGTGCTTGTGCAGCTGGTATTAGTCTGTCAGGTATGTATCTGAATTCAGTTGGTATGTCAGAATTATGTCACACCATAAGAAGTATGAAAACCCCTAAGTAAGGTAATTTCCTTATAAATTATTTTCAGATCAGATTTTTTTTTTGCCACTAACTCACTATTTCTAATTGCTGAAGCTCTTAGTGAGAGTCTTGATTTCCACCTCCTTAATTTTAGCTGATTTCTTTACGTTTTGTATGCTGACATGTAAGGTTCAAAATAAAGTACTTATTCCAGGATTATTTTTCCTGCAGCTTTTGAAAGTGCAGAAATGTGAAAATAAATGTGTTTTCTTCCTAGCTCTGACAGCAGTTTAGGGCTTTATAACATTTTGCACCTTTCATAATCAAAACTTCCTTGCTCAAACACTTCTTGCCTGATACTTTTTTCTCCTTTAAAAAAAATTAGTTCGTTTATCTGAAAACAACCCTTTATTTAGATACCTCTTTATACAAAAAGTGTTACTGTGTTTTTTGTATTTCTGTTCTATGAAAACTAATGAGAATATGATGCATGAACTTACCCAGCTGTGCTGTCTGGTCAGGTAATGAACTCACTTCAGTAAATCAAAGTCAACTCTAGTAGGAAGGAGTAAAAGGTCCAATAAACCAGCTTGGAAATCTCCCAGTAATTTCAGTTAAAGTAAGGATATCTTTTTTTTTGCATGTGAGCTGAGGCAGAAAGAGTGAAGCAGCAAAGAAGTGACTGTAGTATATTTTCTGCCACGTTCAGATAGTATTTTAATTTCTTGAGTACTTTACTTTGAAAGAAATCCCATGAAATAGGCTTACCTCTACTAATGCTGCACTCTTCCATCTTTAACCTTGTTAACTGTTCCCATTACATAAATTTAATTAATATCACTGTAGGATTAGAATAACTCAATACAACTCACAATGAGATCATCCTCTTCCCTTTTGTCTTAGGCAGAACTTGGGAAATTGTATATCAAGTGAAGAGACAGCTTTTCAAATGCTGTTTTTAAGATTTTTCAATGCTGTAAATATTTGTGCCAAAGATGTAGTGCAATTGGTGTCTACTTTGCCATTATTACTTGTGGATGTAATGATTAGTCCACAGTGGGCTCATCTCCTTTCTAAACAGAAAGGCCTCATGAATTGATGGCTCATTATCATGACCTTTGCAAGCCTGCTATCTCTGTCTTTTTGATCTCTTACAGAGGCCAGATTCTTTGCAATTAAAAAGACTTTTCTCTTTGCATATTGCAAGTTCTGTGTCTGTATCTCTACCTGATACCGAGTATCATACCATCTTCGTGGGAAAAATACGGAGTAAATTCTTCCTTTCTGAAGCAGACTGATTAGAAGGGGAAAGGACCAAGACCTTGTTATCACTGTAAAATGAAACCCAAAAGAAATGGAGAAATCTTTAACAGAAGTAAATAACATAACCAATATGTCCTTTTCAACAGCAAAAACAAACCCAACCATGTGCCATAAAGAATATACAATTAATAGATCATGTGTTTCTTTCCCATTCATGTGTGCTTAATCTGTTTTTCAGAATCCTCAGTCAGTAGCAGCTCCCCTGGATCAGGTCCCAGTTCTCCAAGCAATGGCCCAACCAGTGGTATGACAGAAAATGAAACCTCAGTTTTGCCAGCTAACATTCAAGCTGAGGTAAGACTCTTTATTGGGTAGATAATTGCCCAGATTTCTAGACTGGAGACATTTGAAACTCAGAAGCAGAGTACAGAAGTTGTAATTATCAGGGATACCAGGACACTACAAACTGACATCAAGTATGTTATATATGAGATGCATGCTCAGGAGGTCATCATATATGAGATGCATTTTCAGGAAAGTCTTTGCTAAGAGAATTCCAGACAAATGAAGCAGTAATGCTACTGGAAGAGTGGAAGGGAGCTCTGGAAGGAACTTGGATGTATCTGTGGTGCAGAACATTCCCTTCTGAGGTAACCTGAAGAAGTGCAGAGTGCTGAACACTGATCTTTCATGTAAGATTTAGGCATTGTTGACTCTAACACATACTCATTAAGGTGGTCCCACATTCAGATGCCTGCTGAAGTAGATTTGTTTAATTACAGTATTGGATTTAGATGAATAAATACTTTTCCACATCTGCCTTTATTTACCTGCATTTCCTTACCAGGGCAGCACTTGCCAACGTCACTGACATGCCAAGGGGCTTGGATACCTTTTTTTATAAAGCAAGATTGTACGCAGAAGGAATCTGAACTACTCCTTATTCTGTTTCATACATGCGTGCCTATAATGACAGGAATGCAGATGGTAAATCAGTTGTGATAAACCTCGTTTAGCATAGGTGACATTTCTAAGTCATGCTTCCCATGGCAGTATCATAGAGGGAACCAAGAGGGAATCAAATTCCACAATATCCAGTGCATATGCTTAGAGCAGTTCCTGTTTTGGTGGCAGTTTTCTATTAATTGTTGCTTTGTACTGCTTATGTTTATAAAAATTGCATAAGAAAATGTGATCTAACAGAGTTTTAACTAATGGAGCTATTTCTCCAGGTCAGTGGCAGGACATTCACCTCAAAATAACCAGGAATGGGCAGTTCAACCTCCAGCAGTGACTTTTCCCCATAATGAATTAATTGTGTGTGTGAACTATGATCCAGGGGGCAGGTGGGTGACCTCTGCACACTGATTAGTAGCCTCTCTCTGGCCCGTAACCAAAAAGAAAAAAAAATTGCATTGATGGCTAACATGTGGTCTTGCCTCATAGGCCCCCTGCATGTGATTGCAGAGAAATTCAAATGATGCAGAGTAAGATCCATCATTTGGATTAGTTCAGATCCTACTTCAGTGGAATTAAATGGTGTATTTTAATATTGTCAATGTTTTAGATAGAAGCTTGCCATATGTAGGTGTTAGTGCTGTAGGAAACATGAAATCTTGTCCAGTGGGATCTATTATTGACTTGAGGATACTATAAAACACAAAGGGAACGATGCCACAAACTGATACATGGTGCTTGTACTTTGCATCTTACTGTTTGTGGGCCTTTGCCCACAGTGCTGAACCGCAATCGGACAGACAGACAATCTGGTCAGGCTGGCAGTCTCTGTTTTGGGGAGATTTGGAAGGGTTGTGGCAACTGCCAGCAGAGTTATATTCTCTTTATCAGTACAACACCACGCTGCGTCTCGTTTGCCATTGCTGTGCCACGCATCAGAGGTTACAGCCCCACCATACAATCACAGATGCTCAAAGAAGCCTAAAAGGCTCCTTTAGAAGTTGAGCTCTGTGTGCTGGAGTTGTGTCACTTAGCTCGCTGGAAGTGTGCTAAGAAGCTGAAATTATGGACTTCCATTTCTGGATCCGGTTGGGGATTTCTTTAGCTCTCTGATTACTTGACTCTTAATACTGCGGTCCTGGGGGCTCAAGCATTTTTCCGTGAGTCTCAGCTTCAGTGCATTTTGCTTTCAGTGCGATTTGCTTTGGTAGCTTAACAGCAACCAAACTCTTCTCTCTGTGCTAGTTTAGCCTTAGCACCAGCTCTCAAAGGCAGTGAGCTCTAATCAATTTTTCATCAGATACACAAAGTACAGGAGTTTCTAATAATAGGCTAAGCGTTCCAAAGTCACCCAGAAGATCACTTGTTTGCTGCGATCCCGCGTGCCTCCCAGCGCGGCTCTTGTTTCATAATCGTTGTTGTGACATTTGCAGAGGGTGTTGTGCTCACATCTGAGTGGGTGGAGAGCAGCAGCTTTCGTGGCAGCAAATAAAACACATTTCACTGGGGGAAAACAGGTTGCTATGACACAGAGCCATGTACCAGTAAAACATGAGTCAATACTGTAAATGATTACACTCTAGTGCATAGACAGAATTAGAGCATTATCAGTAATGAAACAGATTTTTTAAGTATTTTTGACATCTCTATTTGAGTAGAGAGACTTTTAAGTGGTTCACCCTCTGGAGCAGACAGTCTGGTGGGTAGACATTTACATTTTTCTGAATTAACAAAAGTGCGCTGCAAATGCTACATTTTTGCAGATAATCTTTTACCATCACACAGTTCCCTTAATGGTACTTTCAGTACCATTTGTTAAAACACTGTGCTCATTATATGAAACTTGAAAGTTAAACTCCAGATTTTAATTGCATCATATAAATAAAATGCTCTTTTTATTAGACCCAGTTGTCTCCAGTATCATCAAGGTTCACTGCAGTAGCTATTTGTCTCTCGTTGTGTGCTGTACACTTTCAGGTCACCTGCTGTGCTGGGGCTAAATCTTACTTGCATGAGAAATGCAAGCAGGACTGAGCCCCTGCTTGGCATGTCCCTTGAGTTCAGAGGGACAACTTGCCTTAGTCATGTGAAATGATTGATTTTTAGGCATTGACAGCCTGATCAAAAGCCATTGAAGGCAACGGAAAGTTTCCAATTGGCATAAGCAGACTTTGGGCCATTTTCTTGCATTCATTTGTGCTTTAGAGAGCAGCATTTCCTGGAATATCAGCTGATTCGACAGGAGATAGGAACATTTCTCTGACAGATAAACATGTACTTGATTTGTGCAACCCCACAGTACTGTTTCTAATGCCCAGCTCTTTGAGGTGCTCTTTACAAGGGGAGAGTGGAAACCTGTGTAGATTTCTGACCAGCCAGTGTGATTTGCTTCAGTTGTATATGAAAAGAGTCTAATTAAGTACCAAAAAGCCTCAAACACCCCAAAAGCCTTAAGAAGAGAGTGTAAGTAATTTGGAATAGTCAAAGCTATGACAACCTTACTGTAACTCCACAGCTGAGTAGTAGTAAAGCCAGACCGATCCCTTCCTAATGTATAAATGTGTGTAAAACCATGCACACCTGAAATAGGTATTCCTGCTTCTCAGCAGGTCCCTGCAGCACAACTACTAAGTAACTAGTGCCATGTAACTAGTAACTAATTAGTGCAGTAACTAATCATTGTTACTTGCTGATCAGCAGTCACTCTTCCATTTTGCCGCCGTACTCCACATTAAGAAAGAGGGTAACTGTTCACAAACCATTTTAACCATCAGGAAGCAGGATCCATGGACCCAGTGAGTGTGTACCTAGGGGAGCAAGAAGGGCAAGTTGCTCTTTGGTGTAACTTAGGCGCCAATCTGAACTGTCAAGTCTGTGTGTAGGGTAAGGGCTGTGGCTTAGCCGTTGTGCTGCCAAATGACACCGCTGGCAACTCCAGCTCGTGCTGCCAA
Source organism: Eubucco bourcierii (assembly GCA_013396675.1). Classification (NCBI taxonomy): domain Eukaryota; kingdom Metazoa; phylum Chordata; class Aves; order Piciformes; family Ramphastidae; genus Eubucco; species Eubucco bourcierii. The sequence continues at coordinate 410,327 of VWZE01020457.1, forward strand.
CTCAAGAAATTGTCAACTGTGCATGAAGAGAAGCTGAAGCTGGGGTCATGCAATTCCGCCTCAGTGCATGCAGGACTCTAATCTATGAAGGTAGGCTAATAAATTTGCATTGGGAGATGATGTTTAACAGACACTTAGGCTAATGTTACCTGAATATATTTTTAAAAGCTGGGTACTTAGCAAAATAGAAATGAGTGCTTGTTAGTGGTGTTCGGAATTGGATGGGAGTGCTCTTACTAATGAACTCCTGTTTTCAACATTAAACTCCCATGGTGTGTAATGTGATAGATTCCTGCTCATCAAACAATCGTGCCTGACCTTACTGAGGGACTGTGTTCTACTGATACACACCCTGTCACTGTTAGGTTTGTAAGAAGGTATTAGAAACAGACTGAGAAATGAAAAAGGAAACATTTTTGAAGTGGCTTTGTATAGTTTTGTATAGATGCTGCAGTTGCTGCACATTAGAGCTGCTGCAGTGTCCTTTTTCAGTTAAATCTTTATAGGCTCTCTCGATAATATCTTGATAGTGTTGACATAGTTGATGGTCAGAGGTGGATGTTGCCAAGGCTAGACACTGCTAGCCAGGAATGAATGTAATACACTAGTGAAGCTTCTTTGTTTTGTATGCTATCTGTTGACATTCCCTAGGTACCAAAAGAAAATTACAGAGATAGACTTCTACTGTTATTGTCTCAGTGATAGGTCGTATCTCCAAACAAACTGTATGAGGAAGGTTATGTTTTGGAATAACATCCTGTGTTTTTGTGCCTAACCACTTTTCATTGATGGTCTGAAGTTGCATTGTATTAGCACAAAGTATTTTACAGAGTTAATTGATATTCCAGGTTTGTGCAGGGGAAAATCTACAGCTCCCCACAACATGCTCGAGAAGTTATTATATTTACTTTAGTCAAAGCCCGAGTGTGCAGTATCCCTCTTGGAGGTGGTCTATTATTGGAGTCCCATATGCTTTTTGTTTGGGAAGAAAGCAGTCACTGTGTCATACTGTTACACAGGGTATTCTTTTTCAAGGATGTTGTTCCCTTGGGGACCATATCATGCCAGAGTTCCTAAGTCTAATAAGACCTTTGTAGCTCTTATTGTGTTAAAGTTCTGGGAGGGAAGCAAGAGTTAAACAGAAAATGTAATTCAAGCAACTATACTAGACCACATGTTGAAAAACATGACTGTTAAAGCAGAAAGGCAGAGGCTTCAAAAAGATTCCTGTTGTGGTAATGTAACTTTTTATGTTTCTTCCCAGTGAATCTAGAATGGAAAGACAGAGGGTAATCTTTGTAGAATGTCTGGTTTTACTTGTCAGTAATTAAAAATACAGCAACAATTCCCTGTCCTTGAAAATTATATCACCAGGCTTCAAAAGAAGCGTTAAAGATTTTAACTTGAAGGGAATTAGGATGGCTGTGTAGGGTATCCCAACATCAGGGAATGCAAGGATGCTGGCTTTGTGTGTGTGCTTGCAGAGAGAGAGACAGTACATTTGTTTAAATGGCAGCTGTGGCAATCTGCCTCACTCTCTACCAACAATTCCCACGTCAGTGGTCATAAATAATGTCCCTGAAACATCCCTGTATCGCCATCTGGGTAGGAAAATACATGGTCTAGGTAGAAATTGTATTTCATACCTTAGAACAAAAGTTAAAATAACCACATTAAAGTAAAGATCTAAGACATCCACTTCTGTGACTCTCTGATTTGGCTGGATGCACTCCTTAATTCGTGGACTAGATTGCCACTGAGTTTCTAGCAGTGAAAGCGTAGTTCATGAGAAGAACTGATGTTAATCTGAGGAGAAGAGATGGTCTTGGAGTCCTCTGGATTTTGTGTTTGCATCAACATTTGATTTACTAACCAAGAAATAATCCCAGACTTGTGTCAGTTGTTTTCTTGTGAAAAGCAGTATGAGAAGTTTTGTCACAGGGACACTGATTTTCTTTATCTGGAACCCTACTGGGATGCCAACCAACACGTGATACAAAACCAGGATAATAAAGATGAAGTAGCCAAGAGATAAAGCTTGGAAATTATACTTCTGGTTTTTTCCCCCTTTATTCCAGCATCTGGTTTCCCAGCAACGCCTTTTGATACAGGATGAATCAGTGAACTTGTTGAGTCTGTACACATCCCCTTCTCTGCCCAACATCACCTTGGGACTTCCAGCAGTGCAACCTCCCATCAGTGTAAGTGACCAATTTCAAGCCTTACTGTCTACTTTTACTTTGAGAAAACCTACTTGCTGACTGTTTTCCTTTCCTTTTTAGCATTTTGGAATGTAAGCAGTTCAGAGTAGGAAGCAGAGCATTCTTTGCATTGGGAAACATCAGACCATTATGATTTAAGGACACATCTTGAAAGCAGTAGTCATTGTTAATCTCAAATCAACAAGTGCCGGTGTGGAGCTTAGCTAACCGTAGGCCACGTGCATTGCATTTATGTCTGCAAATCAGGTAACAGATTTCATACATGAGGAGAACTATATGAGGTGATCAATCAGTATAAAAGTTAGAATTGTATGATCACCCCTGCTTAGTAAAGTGGAGCACCTGTAACTTTGAGATTCCAGTAGCAATCTAAACTGGGCTGGAGCAGAGTAGGGGAAGGATTCCTGCAGCTAGGTTTGTTATTTGGGGGGGGTGTGCCATCACTCACATAGATAAAATGAGTGACATGTGAACAACTTTACATTTTAATGGCAAGTAATATTCATATGCCCTTTGTTCAGTCTGTAGTAATCACCTTTATCTAGAGCTAATGTTAAATTAATGTGTGCCATGTATGAAAACACAGATATAGTAGGTAGGGAAACCCTTGCTGATGGATAAGGATCTTTTGATACAGACCAAGGTACAATAACCTAGAGGTGAAATCTGAGGCTCACTGAAGTATCTGAAATTTGGCATTGGTCAAAACTTATTTTTTTCTCCCTTCTAGCAAAAGTAAAAATACAGATATAAATTATATGATAGTGTTACACAACTGTGTGTAAATTCTGAGGAAATTTTAACAGTTTAAATTCCTTAGAATATGAGGTGGCAACTTGGTAAAAATACTAGGAGTGGAAGTAAAACTCTCCATAGTGTAAAAGAAAGAAATTTTTTAAACTCTCTCTATACAATCAGAAGGCCAGTGGCATCCTGGCCTGCATCAGCAATAGTGTGGCCAGCAGGAACAGGGAGGTCATTCTCCCCCTGGACTCTGCACTGCTTAGGCCACACCTTGAGTCCTGTGTCCAGTTCTGGGCCCCTCAATTTAAGAAGGACATTGAGGTGCTTGAGCATGTCCAGAGAAGGGCAACGAGGCTGGGGAGAGGCCTGGAGCACAGCCCTATGGAGAGAGGCTGAGGGAGCTGGGATTGTTTAGCCTGGAGAAGAGGAGGCTCAGGGGAGACCTTCTTGCTGTCTACAACTACCTGAAGGGTGGTTGTAGCCAGGAGGAGGTTGCTTTCTTCTCTCANGCTACTTAATTCTGGTGCTAACTGTAGTTTGCAGTTAAAAATCAAGTCATTTTATGGCTTTTTCAGTACATTTACTGTTCTTACAAAAAAAAAAGATGGCTGCAATCCAACATTATAATATCAGATAGAGAGCTTTGCAAAGAAAATTGTGTAAGCTTTACATCAGTTCTCTAGAAGCCATTCATGAGATATTTACAACCAAATTATTGTTCATATGGGACAGAAAAATTGAACTCACAGATTCACAAATTGCATGGGATTGGAAGGGAACCTCAAAGGTCATCTTGTCCAACCCCTTTGCAGTGATCATGAAAAGTTTACTTTTCCAGGTGATATCATCAAAAAATGCTTAACTAGTTCACAAAAAAATGTTAACTAACTTCAAAGTACTTTTACAGCATTAAAATGGAAATGAAAAATATGTTTAATTTTCTCACTCAAATCATCTGAGCTTTTGATGTGGCCAACTAGCACCAAATATTACTTTTGGCATTAGAGAAAACCAAAGGGGTTGATTTCTGCAAGTAATGTTTATTTCTGTACCAGAATAAGCACTTGCAAATTGAATGTAAAATTTCCTTTGGTGTTTGCTTTGCAGAGAAGGGTGATAGCAAAGTGAGAAGTAATCATACCCCCTAAAACAGATTAATGAAAACCTTGGTTTGCCTCATTAGAACTTAAGGAATTTCTATTATCAGAGATATTTTTTTTTTTTTAACCATGATACACCCTAAGTGGTTATCAGCAAACCTCAGCACGGTTGTTTCTGTTACATTATTATTCCTGCTGTAAAATTGTTACTCTGCTCTTTTAGGAACTATTTTTCTTTTCAAACTAGACAAAGAAAAAAGAAATAAGAAGTCCATTACCGTGCTGAAGGAACTTCAAAAGCTTTAAATAAATAACTGCCATTTATAAGGGCACTTTAAAACATCACATGCATGTAACAGCTCTCAGTGATTCTGTAGATGAGTTTAACTAGACAAATTCACTTTGCAAAGGGTAAAACTTGTATTTGTGCTGTCCTTCAGGGAGTCAGGGAGTGCTCCAGGAAAAGTAATAGCTTCCCACTGTTACAGGTAATTGTTTTGTTTTGCTGATTGGCTTGCTGTCTGATGGAAAGTTATGTGAAAAACTGAGGCTTGCCTGCTCCAAAGTCAATGGAAACTATTTCCTCTGATCCCCTCTTTTCCTGTGCAGGAGGCTGTGGAAATGTCTTGAGGAATTTTAAGGATAGGTCCTTCCTGTCTTTTCATTAATAATGTTCTAACTGGTAGTTCCTTATGCTTTGGCTTTTATTACTTATGTTTTTCAAGTGGTTTCATTACTTAGTTTCTCACATTTAACTGGCATGTTCTTCCCGCCTTTTTATCCACAAGGTGTAAAATAGGGATGTTAACTTTTTCTTCTATATGCATTCATAAAGTATTATATAAGATCATCTAATCAAATGGAGATACAGTTACCAGTGGCATTGTTCTTTGGCAGGCTTCATCATCACTTAAAGAAAAGCAGAAGGGGGACACCCAGTCGCTCAGACAAGGAGTGGCCTTGGCTGGACAGTACGGAGGGAACATTCCTCCATCCTCAGCTCATCCTCATGTTGCTTTGGAGGGGAAGCCAAACAGCAGCCACCAAGCTCTCTTGCAGCATCTGTTACTGAAAGAACAAATGAGACAGCAAAAACTTCTTGTGACTGGTAATGATCAAGGCTTCAACACAATAATAATAGAAGATGTTTTTAATGGCGTCATGCATTTGCATTGAACTGAATGTAACAATACAGATGCTACACATCCTAACTGCTGAGAATAGTGGAGGGGGGAGGGGAAAAGGGACAGCATCGTTGTGATTGTGTCACAGTGAGCAGCACTTCTGCTCCAGTCTGTTATACTGAAAGGATCCAGTGGTTACAGAAAGGAGAACATGATTACTTCATCACATTCTTTTGCAGCTGCTGAAGTTCCCAGCGTGGCGAGGCACGTGGGACACATCCCGCTGCATCAGCGCTGATGCAGAGTTCAGCAATAGACACCCCTCTTCTCTCTGAAAGATTTATCTCCTATCACAACTCTTAGTTTGTTTCCTTCACACAGGAGTGAAATGTCCCTGTTTTGCAGGAGCCGTTCCTCTTCATCCACAGTCTCCTTTGGCAGCAAAGGAGAGAGTCTCACCTGGCATAAGAGCTGCCCACAAACTGCCTCGTCACAGGCCACTGAATCGAACACAGTCAGCTCCTCTTCCTCAGAGTACTTTAGCCCAACTGGTCATCCAGCAGCAACATCAGCAATTTCTGGAGAAGCAGAAACAGTATCAGCAGCAGATCCACGTGAATAAGGTGAGTTCCCAAAATAAGGAATTTCCAATAGACACGAAAGGTTGAAAATGGAAGGAAGTTCAGGTATTGGTGGCACATACCCATATGGCAGTAGACAGATTCTTGCATGTCTGTCTTCTTTATATATAGTTGGTGCATACACCTGTGCAGATCTTCATTTTCAGCTTCTGAAATATGCTACAAAGAGGAATTGTTGTTCTTTGCATCAGTAAGGATACAGTCCCACAACACAGGGTTCAAAGCATCTTAGAGGTTTAAGTTACAGGTGGTTTCCTGTTGCATGGTTAAAGGTGCCTTGCAGATTACTGGATTTCTATTTAACTTCTAAATGTGCACTTTTGAGCTTCAGCAATCGTTCCATGTAGCTGCCTTTGAATTGTATTGGAAGCTTTATCATTGTGGACAGTAAATATATAACCCATTTGAACTTAATGAGTTGATTAAATTTATCTCTTTTTTTGTGTTTGTGAAGAACTTCATAAAAATATGGAGGTGTTTTTAACTGGCTTTTATCAAAATGACTTTGCAAGTCACTTAGTAACGTGAGTGCTTGTTATTTATAGGGCAATATAAAATTACCATAGAAGGAGAAAAAAAGAAGAATGTTCTATTGCTAACATCAGATACAGAGCTGAAATATGCATCTCTTCCCTTGCAGAGCAGCACCTTGTTCTGAGAGAGGGCAAAGAAAAGGAACCATCCATTAATAAAGAGAGAGTAGCAGAACCTAAATAGATTTAGCAGAAGCCAATGCTTCTGCAACAAATACAATGCCATTCCCTGCTCTAAAATGAAAGATATGCAAGTAATTAAATGCTGTCCTCTGGAGAAGGCTTTTCTGCACTTACTATGGAGTTTCCCAGAAGTTGTTTGCTGGAACTTCTCTTCTAATTCAAAGATCATGCATCTCTAGTTGTCTTCTTTTGTTTGAGGGTTACTTGATATCGATGTATGTGGCAGTGGCAAAGAGGAAAAGGTGAAAAGTGGGCATACTGCCATGAGAGCCCAGAAAAATAAAACTAAAAAAATCAATCCACCTTACTGGGTGAACTTCCCAGGGGGTACTGATTCTATGGAATCTACTAAGAATTCCCAAGAAAATTAGAAACAAACCTAGACTTTAAGTACATAGTTTGTACAGTGGTTTGGTTATTAAATCTTGTCTTAATTAGGAAAAATGAGGACCAGAAAACTTCAAAGTTGGGAGCTGATCCTTGCATGTTAACCCCTCTCAGCTTGGGTGTTTTGATTACTCAACTAGGACTCCAGTTGGCTTTTCTTTGAGTATGCATTCCATATGTTTAATCAAGATGGCATATGTAGATCTCATAGCCTCAGGTTTTGAAAATATTTCACCTGCCCTCAATTGTCTGAAAAGAAAAGATTTTTTTACTGGCAAAGTACTGAGTCCTTGTGCTGTTTGCAGGTATCCACTAGAAACCGATCGGTTCATGCGTTCCTTACAACGTAAAGAAGCCTCCTGACATACTGTTGTTAGATCATATACTTATTGACACAACTTCTGCCATAGCATCTGGGGCTGTGTGCTGTGCCATACAGGTACTTTTGTCCTGAGGGTGAAAATTAAACTTGCACTCCGTTCCTAGTCACACAGGACAGGGAATGCATTGGACCTCACGATATTTAGGCTGAATAAAGAAGTAGAAAGTCTTCTCATACTTGAAATACTTCCATTCTTAAATGGTTGTTAGTAATAAAGAGACAAAAGCAATTCCTTCTTTTAAAACCTAGTGAGCCTAGCTTTTATTCCTGACAGTATAGGCTATATACCTATGCAGATAGGACAAATTTAGGGCCCTTCTCTGCTTTGAACCTCCTTTGCCCCAATAACTTCTCAGTCTCCTTTCTCTCTAGTCCCAGAGCAGCTGGCCTTTACCAGGGGCAGAGTAACTCATCAAAGCAGCCAGCACCTAAGGAGGTGTAGTATTCCTAAGGAGGAATAGGATCATGCTGCAGCCACAGAAGCAGTGGGTTATCTGAGGATGCAGGTGGTTTATCAGCCTTCACAGTTTGCAGCATCTAGGTTCTTCTACAGCACCATTCTCAGAATAGCCATCCTGGTGAACAGTCCTGAAAAGTGCCAGTGCTTTAATCATTCCTCTGTATTCTACAAGTATACAGAAAGCCAGGGGGCTTTCTTTCATACTGAAAACCTGACTTTTAAAATCTGGAATTTAAGGATAAGCTTACAGACAAGAGAGCCAGAAAAGACCACCTCACTGAGTGGCTTTTAAGTCCTGAGTTTTTAGCACTATTCTTTAACCCTTTAACTTAAAGGTGCAGATTGAACACTTGTGCCTACATAAGGTTTTTGAACTCTGCCATCACCGTGGAAGATATTTTGTTCAAACTTAAAACTTGCCTCTGTTTGCATTTGAAATTGTTTGTTCATTATGTAATTTGTAAAACTTTACAATAGGAATTCATTTCTGCAAAGCAGAGTTTTTGAACCTCAAAGCAGCAGATTCTCTAGACCGTGTAGCAAAGCAACCCAGTGTCTTCTCATTTCTTGGGGCAGTTTGGGCACGTATCAAATGTTATTTTTCATCGTTCTGTCCCTTTCTCTTCTCATCACAGGCAGCATAACGAAATCTGCACAGAGGTATAACTCCCTCCTCTTCAGCCATGGAAGAGGTAGAGGTGTTTTTGTAAGAAGTACTTGTTTCTTAAAAGTTTTAGTAAGAAAGACCAGAACCATTTTAAGCTGACAAGCTGATTATCAATAGCTTAGAAAAAAAAATTAGTATCTTCTTTCTCTTTTCAAGTTCTTTTTCCTTTTGTTCCTTCTGTTTAGGACTTCAGCCACTGAAGGCTTTAGTACGTTTCAACTGAACCCAGTATTTGAATGTTTGCCCTGAAAACTGGTTTTGGCAGACATAGGTGGATCTTGCTGTAGCAACCAAAAGAGGAATGGACCAAGTTTCTCCCCACCCCATTGATCTTGTATTTATCTTATATTAAAAAGCCATTTCTTTTCTTTGAGCAAAGAATATGCTTCAGCAGCAAACCAGTGCCGCTGTGAGGGTGATAACAAGCAAAAGCTAACATAGGTCAGAGGTAAAGAATTCCCCTGGATCATTTCCATTCTAAAAAGAAACAAATCATTGCCAAGAGGTGTGCCTCTGTCCTTAATAACAAAGAGAAGATCCCCTATGGATTATTTCTGGTCAGCTGTCAGATGCCAAGCTTTTGATGTGGGAAATGGTATACGTCTCCACTGAAGTCTGACATTTATACCTGAGGGATCTAGTATGCTGACCTTCTGAAAACATTCTGCAAATGTTGACATCCCATCCAAAAGTAGGTAGAAACCCTCCTCCCAGTTTTCTGGGGGAAAAAAATAATAACAAATGTGAAGTAACCTGAACTCTGCTTGTCTTAGAGAAGATTGGCTTGGCCGTTGTCAGCTTTAATATACTTCTGTCCACATGACAGCTTATTTCCTCATAAGGCCCTTTGATCACCACTTGCAGATCTTCATTCTGCTCCATAAAGGGAGTCCAAAGTCTGAAAGCCCCATTTAAAATGATTGCAAAAGACCACTACCACAATAAAAACCTAAAAATCATGGTTTTATTTGTGTATCTGTCCCCAGAAAGCTTTGACCCTGTCACATGCAGGAGAAAAAGAATGGTTTGGATGTAGCTAATGTAACTAACATAAGTGCAAAGCCCAGAGCAGAGGTCTGTGTTCAAGAACATCTCAGAAATCATGATGTGAAGAATAAGTGAACAAAGCCCTCTCTTTAAAGGTTAAACTTTTGTTACTTATGGTGAGTAAAGACCTGGTCTCTGTTGAAGCTAAACTAGCATTGTCATCAATGGGACCCAGAAAATTTTTCTTTCATCAGTGTGGGAACCCTACATTTATTCTTAATGTATTTGTAGCATTTTGGCAGTTTGGTTTCAATGGTAAAATCCTCCTCTGGATTGGAGTAGTGAAGACTGAAATAATGGGGCAGTTGGTAGTGCACAGTAAAGTATGGGAGCAGTATGGGTAATGTTAAAGCATAGATAAAGATTACCTGATTTTCAGTTTTCATTCCAGGATGTTAATTGGTTTAAAGCATCTTCATATAGGGAAGCAGTGAGTGGACAAGACTGTAAGGTGGGGAAAAAAAAAAAAAACAAACCATGATAAAAAATGCAGGAAGTGAAAATTCTGTAGATGAAAAATTAGATGGAAGTTTCTGTCAGCTCACTGATGGGAAAAAAATTGAAAGAATGCTTGTTGTCAGTGGGAATATTGAAAAGATTCACTTAACCCCAGATTAATCATTCACTCCTCTGAATGATATTTAATGAAATACAGAAGCCTGGATCAGGTTCAGCTGGAGTAAATTAATCTAGTTTCATTAAACATATTACAACTGAGGTTTTTTGGCTTTCCAGCTTACACATCTGACCAGCACCTTCTGAAGGTGAGAAGTAGCACATTTCAAATATTGCTTATAGCAGGGGATTACTTGGACAAAACTATAGTAACAGTTGATTATGTTTGGAACTGAAAAATGAGCAGAGCATTTCTCCTTTATTGAGAACTAATATTTAAACCATAAAGTGGAAGAATGACTTTGAAAGATAAATATGTCCCTTAGAAAGGTTGTATATGAGTAACAGAGATAACAGTAAGCAGGAGCCAAGTAGAAGCAGTACAGCTAACATACATAACTGGTCAAAGAATCTGATACCATAGGAGAAAAGGAGTAAAAGAGACTCTGGAACATGTTGCCCAGGGAGGTTGTGAATGCCTCCTCCCTGGGGTTGTTCAAGGGCAGGTTGGATAAGGCCTTGAGCAGCCAAGACTAGTTGTGAGACATCCCTGCCTATGGAGGGGAGGTTGGAGTAGATGATCTCTGAGGTCCTTTCCAACCTAAGGCATTCTATGATTCTGTGATTCCGTGAAAGAATGTATGTTCCATAAGTCTATACATGAGTTCTTAGCAACTAACAAGTTTCAAACAGTTGCTTAAAATAAGCAATTAATTGAGGGAAGAAAGGCATAGGGTGGTTGTTGCAGGATTTTTGTGCTGTGTCTCTTTGTAAAGCTGTCTTATTTTAAATGTTGTATTTTTCACGAGGATATCATTACAAAGAGGACACAAAGGCAGGGACTGCAACTGAAGGACCTGTAAAATGGTTTATTACCATGTCCAGCTTATTTCTACTTAATTTTCCAATTTTATATACAAGCAAGCAGTTTAGATTGTGTTTGATGTCTTTTTTGGTTGGGCTCTTGCAGTTAGAGAATGGAGTCGGTGTCTGTAAATGCTTCCTCTCCTGCTGCCACTATTTACTTTGGCTCATGCCTATCCCTTGCAGTTTAATTTCCTGAAAATAAAAGAAAAAAGAAATACAGGTTATATTAGCATGAAACTCATTTTTTTGAGTGACTCCTTTAGTTGGAATAGTGATACCAGTGAAGTGTACTGGTTAAAGAAGACCAATCTGTACAAGCCCCATTTATTAGTGAAATAAACCACGGTTTCATTATTATTATTAAATACAGTCTTATTAAAATTCAGGTTAAGCAATCACTTTTTCAAAATAAAAAAAAAACAAAGCCCAAAACACATTAAAACAAGGAGAAAGTCCTGCAAGTACCTACAGATAGATTCAGGGGGGAAAAAAGAATTATTAAGTAGGGATTTAAAGTGAAAAATGTAAACATTAAGTGTAGGTAGAAGTATCCAGCTGCACAGTTAAAGGATCTGAGCAGTGTTTCATTCAGGACTCGTTTTCTGCTATGTAATCCAGCTTTAGATAGAGAGAGATAAGACAGAAATATTGACTATAAACTGCTGTCTTTGCATGTCTCCAGACAGGTAATTTTCCACAGTACTATCAGGGAATGTAATATAAAATAAGATGTTTCTGACCTAGGTGAGCTGAACAGTCTCCTGGTAATGCTACTAATGTAATTACAGGAATTAGCTGAGGCCAAGTTGCCTTTAAAGAAACACTTTAATAAATGCAAAAGTGTGGTGGGGACACAGACAGAACAGTCAGCTGTGGCTTAGAAGGCTGAGCAGCAGGAGTGGGGATTAGATTTTGGGCCTCACCCGCTCATGCTATCTCCCCATTCTTATCATGACCCATCATAGGAGGGGACATGACTGTAGTGCCTCATAGACACTTGCCTGAGGTTAGGTTAAGTCACAGTGTAACAGATATTCTTAATAAGATCTTGCAGTAAAGATGATAATAGAGATGCATTTTAAGAAAACTACTGTGAAAATACATAAAGACTTTAAAGTTTAGAAAATGTAAGTTGTTTAGCTACTTTTCCTGAGGGAAAGGCCTTGGGGGTCTGGGTTGATGAAAAGCTCAACATGAGCCTGCAGTGCGAGTGTAGCCCAGACAGCAACTGTGTGCTGGGCTGCAGCAAGAGCAGTGTGGGCAGCAGGGCAAGGGAGGGGATTCTGCCCCTTTGCTCTGCTCTCCTCAGACCCCACCTGGAGTCCTGTGTGCAGTTCTGGAGCCTCCGGCACAGAAAGGACATGAAAGTGTTGGAGCGAGTCCAGAGGAGGCCACAAAGATGCTGAGAGGGCTGCAGAAGCTCTGCTGTGAGGACAGGCTGAGAGAGTTGGGGCTCTGCAGCCTGGAGAAGAGAAGGCTTCCAGGAGACCTTAGAGTAGCCTTCCAGTATGTGAAGGGGGCTACAGGAAGGCTGGGGAGGGACTATTGACAAGGTCTTG
>VWZE01020457.1:422919-483823 GCA_013396675.1 Eubucco bourcierii
CCTTCCAACCTTACCATCCTATGATTCTATGATTCTGTCACTGCAGTCTGGAGTATATTGCCTGCTGACTTCCATGGCTTGAGAGCAGGCCCCAAAGCAGGAACACTGCAAGCTGAAATGAACACAAACACCACTACAGTCTCTGCAGTCCCCTCCCTTATGTGTGCTTGTGTCACTCCACTGATGACATGCAAGAAGTGTTTGAAGGTTCCACGCAGAGACTACACAGTGCAGGCCATCATGTGTTGCCTCAAAGCTCAGCAGCAGAGCTGTGACGAACGGCAGCATGAAGAAGAAAGAGCCTGACATAAAAGTGAAAAAAGCATGGAAAAAAAGATCAGTAACGAGCTAAATATGTCTTAACTTTGCTGTGGACATGCACTCGTTTTCTCTTAGCTTCCCCTCTAGAATAACCCACCTGATGTCAAGTAACTGGCACACAGAATGGTTTACAGATGGATCAGTGACTCTCGTGGCTGTGTATGATTATCTGTCACACAGATGTTTCAGCTTGCAGTTGCTTGCTAGCAGCCAGCCAGGCAGCCAGCCCTGCCTTTCTTGCTTGAGGAGTGGAGAGGGCTCATCCACAGATGCGTAACTAAGCAACTAGGGGGAGTGTGCCCAGGCTGAATGCACACGGTTAGCTTCGGTGCCTTCTTGGTCACCATCACCCCTCAAGAAACAACTGGAAAAGATTAATGGGTTTGATCTGAGAAATTTTCCAGATGTTGCTTAATAAAAGGAGACTCTGCATTAGTTGCAGCAGTAAGGACTTCCCAGTTTAGAGCATGCCACCTGCAGCTTGCAGGAGACACATGTTGTGATCTGCCAGTTAATAATGAAAGGGGATTAATATTTTTATTTGTTTATTTGTTTCCTTTTAGTAAGCCATTAAACTCCCATTACAGCCCAGAAGTAAAGGTGGCCAAAGCCTGTAGAGTTCCACTGTGGGATTTGTTTCTGCATTGATGTGAGACATATATGACAAAGCATCAACTGGAACTGCACAGACAGATCTTGCAGCTCTTTTTGTTGACATTGTGGGAATTCCTGAAGCCAGCTGTAGCTTCTTGACCACAGTTGATATGACAGCTCTGCCCTTCGCTAGGGTGGGGGTGTCATTTTTCTGCAGGCATTAGCAAGCAGAATGAAGCTAGATGGGCCCACAGTTTGTGACCAAAATAGCTATACTGAAGCCATCTAATGGCTCAGCATACAGTACTACCTAAAACTCGGTTGGAAAGATTTGGGAGTTGGAGGGAGGCAGGCAGGAAGAGGAAAGTACGTAAGATAATGAATGGTAAAGGTGTGTGTGTGGGGGGGGGGATTTCCCCCTTCAGTATATTTGGCCTTGCTGATACAAATCAGTATTTGCTTGGAATCAGGTGGGCCAGTTGAATAAATGATAATTACTCACTTGACCCTGCAGATGCTTTCTCACCTCTGATTTGTGCCTCTTTCAACAAAGAGAGGAATATTTTTTTTTTTCGGGTTTGGCTTTTTGGATTACATTTGGATTGTTTTAGAATACATTTGCTGCCTCCTAAATAGTAAAACATGTACTTGATTGCAACGCTCAGGCATCTGGCAGCTCAGCAAAGCTTTGCAATAGCAGTTAATAGCATTAAGATCACTGTTGTCTTGGTGGCTGTGTTACATCATTATTGCTGAAACTGGAATGCCTGTCCTGTGCATGACAAAAGCTGTGGTCTTTCCAGTGCCACGGGAGAGGTGATTGACAGCAGCTCTTTGTCACTGCTCCTTTGCCAACTTTTAGTGCCTTCCTACTTTAATTGATAGAGAAGCTTCTGTGAGTATTCCCCAACTGCAGCAAAATGTTAACCAGATTGGCAATTTCCTTCTTTCTTAGAGGATTTCTCCTATTTTGTTTTGTGGGAAACAAACTGTAATATAGTTAAAGTTCTGCACTTCTGTTTGAGGAGTCTGAAGGCAGACTAACATCTCTTGATTACCATCTCTAAAAGAGTAACAGATACATAACGTTTTCATTATTTTGCCTTGCTTTCAGTTTAGAATTTCTGTGTAGGTATTTTCTACTCTACTCTAGAGTAACAAATGACCTTTTGGTTTTTGTACCTTTTTGGTACTTTTATCCCTGTGCATTAATATTTTAGCAGTGCATAGCTCCCATGCATTAATATTTTAGCAGTGAATAGCTCCCTGATTTTGCTGCGGAGGCTTTAATTTTATCAGTGCAAATCTAATACTTCTTGGTGTTTGCCACCAGTGAAAGGAGTCAATAACTGTTCCACTCCTTCTCTTTTCAGATGCTTTCTAAGTCGATTGAGCAGCTCAAGCAGCCTGACAGTCACCTGGAGGAAGCTGAAGAAGAGCTTCATGGAGATCACTCGATGCAGGAAGAGCGAGTTCCCGCCAGCGGTGCCAGCGTTAGGGCTGAGAGCAGCAGTGCTGGTATGGATGACAGAATAGGACAGCAGGTGGGGGCTGTGAAAGTCAAAGAGGAACCACCGGACAGTGATGAGGATGTTCAAACCCAGCAAATGGAATCTGGGGAGCAAGCTGCTTTTATGCAACAGGTAATAGGCAAAGATTTAGCTCCAGGGTTTGTAATTAAGGTTATTATCTGAACATCACATGTGTTTTCAAGGCTTTGATAAGCAGTCGTGGTTTGATTCACTGATCTAGCAAATCCTGATTTTACTGTTCAAAGAATCTAACAAAGGCAGAAGTGTTGTATGCACACTTGAAAACATAGCAAAGCTCATCCTTATGGCCACTAATTGAGACAATACCTATTGCAGTCAGTTATTCTACATATTTTTTTTTTTTACGTAGTAGCCAATAGGCTTTGTATTAGCCCAGGATTACATTACACTGCTTAGTTCTAGTGAAAGAGAGCTCCTATCACCTAGCTTGTTGAGATCAGCTATTGCTGGAATTAGTTTCCAGACCTGATTGATGAAACATTCTTCTCTAATTTTGAATCCTCTGACTTTTGCTTTCAGCTGTCTGTATATACTGTATCATACTGTAGTCCTGAACACTGTTAAGGGTAGGGTATTTTTTCCCCGGTAGACAGGTACTGACTGCTATATCAGTGGTCCCCAGCTGGTGTATGAAATATAATTTAGAGAAGACTACAAGGTGGATGTAAAGAGGCAAGGGAAGGCACTGTTTAAATACTGCATTTGTTTTCTCTTTTGCACTGCTTAGTTAATTTTTCATTCTGTCTTATTTGATGATACTGTCTGCAGAGACATCCTTAAAAGCAGCATTAGGTTCCAATCAGTTGTTAGGACATTGCAGGACAAGCGCAGAGCTATTACCACCTGATAGCCAATCACTTGGGTGTTTTTAACTACAGACTGCCCACACAGTAGCACATAACCTTTACTGCTAGGTCTCATGGACAATTACTACAATAAGGATCGTGCACAGAACACCAGCTCGGCCAAAGGATGGCTCAGGTTGTCAGCCGAAGAGCACAGCGCGTGTGTGCAGCCAGCCCCACTGCCAGCCCGGGCAGGGCAAGGCTGGATGCAGTGCAAGGCCCTGTTTGTTTAAGTCCATACTTTGTCAGGTCCCCACTGTTCTCCTGCAGGAAAGTGATTTTGGGAGGGGGGGCAGGAAATGCCTTATGGAAACAGGAAGCCCAAGTGATTCATGTGCTGAGGAATGCAGGGCAGGGGGTGGGGGACGGAGGGACGGGGCAGCGCTCCCTCTGTTTTTAAAGGCACTCTATGAATTGATTTATTGTCAAAGAAAATAACAAAGCGAGTAGGGAAATTGTTAAGGAAGCTTTCCAGTGAAACATTTCCTTCATATTCCCTTTTGATATGTTTACCTTGTTTTATAGGTTTACTTTTGTTAAGCTAGTTAAAGATTCATTGTATTAAGATCCCCTTTAATATGGATAATCCCAAACTGACCTGGAATCCTTGTCAGGCTTTTTGTTTTGGGTTTTGGTTCTTTTTTTTTTTTTTTTTTTAAAAATATTTATATTTTTAAAGCTGAGGGATTTTAAGGTGCAGTATCCTGTTTCAAAAGAGATAGCTGTTTTGCCAAATGTAGAAATTGTTCTAAAATGTTATTAGTATATGTTGTTTACATTATGCTCTAATACAACTAAATCTCTTCTAAAATGTTGCAACTTCTAAAGATACATTATCCTTTTTCCTAGAAGGTCTCCAAACAAATGACTAAGTAGTTGCTGTTCCTATGAAAAGCCTCCTTAGATAGGAAAGATTTATTATTTGAGAAAAACACAGGTGATTTTTGTGTGTGCTTTGTATTTGAACAAAAACCTTTCTCCATCTTGGATGAAAAAAAAAAAAAAGTCACACTCAAAAAGTGAAGTGAATTCTATATAAAAGTGAAATTATCTATTTCTTTCCCACTATGTGTAATTCATTTTCTTTTGAAATCCAACTTCAGCCTCATCAAAAAGGGATAGTGCATCTTTTAAAATACATATTTGGGGGGGGGGGGAGGGAGAAACTTGCAAAAGAAGACATTTGTACAATATCATTTCAAAGACACTTATCCACAAAAGGCAAAAGATATTTCCATAATGTGGTTCAGGTGAGACATCCCCAATACATGAGCAGATTTTAAGTTCAGAATCTTTCAAATTTGGATAAAATCAAACTAGAGAAACTACCTGGAACCAGTGAAAAGGAAAACTGGGTTTAAACAACCACATTTCTAATTGATTATTGTCTCTTACATTTTAAATCTACTGTATTTATTATAATTTACACCCTCAGAGGTGATCTCTTGTTTTGTGTTGTAAATATATTCTGTTTGTATGTTCCCTTTTTTTGCCTTCTGATATAAGTCTCTTCCTTTCTCAAATAAAGTTTTTTTTTAAAAGATCCCCTTTCAGATATCTGACTTTGTGTAAATTCGATAACTTAGTCGTGCTTCCACTTTGTATAACCAAATATGTTTGCTACACATTGTCGAAACGATTCAAGCTTTTAGGAGCAAGGTTTTTATTACTCTATCCTTACAATAATTACACAAAGTCTCTTCATCTTTTTGTTTTGTTTTGTTTTTTTTCAGTCTCTTGTTTTATCCTACATCAGCCATTATAAGTTTTAGTGAATGTGGAAAAGTATTGGTGCATGCTCATTCTCGCATCGTGGCATCTGTCTTCAACACGTGATCATGTATTGTACCATGCAGGACAGGTAAAGGTGAATCTCAGGTCCTAGCTCCTGGGTAACCAAAATTCAGGTGAACCAAAATAATTTCCATGATGTTTCCAAAACCTACCTAGAAGCCCAAAGATGCTAATCTGAAACTGAGTTCATACTGAGCTCTGATATTCCTCAAGACCTTTGCAAAACTAAGGTCCACCTGTAAGTACACTGGGGAGGAGGAAATCCACAAACTTTGCAGGCATCAAAGCAGTTGCATGAGACAGCAGATTCCCTTAGAAAAACATCTGGGCACTTCCATGAGGATGGGAGCTTTGTCACATTTTCTAGACCTTCCGATCTACAGAGAGAAACCATTTGTGCTGCATAGCAAACCCTGTTGCTGCAGTACAAAAGAGTTCAGAAACCTTCTGCATTCTACCTCTTAACTGCTCCCTTAAATTGCAAAGGCTCTTAACAGATTTGATTCTTCTATTTGAGATAGAAATACAACAATGTAGTTATTATATAAGAATAAATGCTTCCATATATCAAATTCGGTTATTTTCACTAACACACAGCCAGGTAATATTTCCTCAGTAATACATCCAGAAAAGAAATGGCTTTAAAAGTCAAGTTTTAGCTTAGGAAAGCTTAGAACTCACATTAACAGTGCAGCACTATAGTGCTTGCCTATTGTTTATTATGTATTTAGACTCTTGTGTCTCTAAGTAAATCATGCTTTCAACAGGGATTTTATTAGGATGCCTTTTGTTTAAATACTCATGCCAGAATTAGAACGGGAGCCAGAAACAGGTTTTGATTTATGACATTCCTGTTGTGGAGGCTACACCTAGATTATTATTATTTTTTTTTTCTTTCTAAATTATTTGTGCATCAAAGCATCCATAATGAAGAAAATAAGCATAATGTAATGGACTTGACAAGCCTTACATTTTTCCAGGAATGATGTGCATCCCCCCTCCTCGGTTTTTTTCAGGTGATTATTATGTCTTCTTGTCCCAAAAACTGAAGTCAGTATAGCCGCCAATTTAGAAGTAATGAGTATTAAATGCTTTATAATATTTACATACCTAAGAGACACACACATTACTGGAATGTAAGTACTGTAACATTAGCCTTTTTTTTCATCTTCTAGCATTAACAAAATAGGTTTCAAAGTGGAATGGTTCAACAAAGCAGGAGCACTCCAGACACTGCCACCACTCATCCTTTCTATTCAGCAGTTCATTCATGCACTATCTTCATTCCGTCTTCATTATCATCAGGATTGCTACGATTTACTCCATGTTACTTAAGCCAACTCTACCCTGTTTTTATCTTCACTGGCATTCTGAGGTAAAAAAAAAAAAATCTATAAACATTAGTCCCAAGCACCAATCTAAAATTGTTTACTTATTTCTCCCCTATATGAGCACTTTGCAATTTGCAGCCAAAATTAGCTAAGCCAAGTTAATTTCTTTATTGTACTCTGTTCCCCTAGCAGCATGTCCTACTTATCCACTTAAGAAATGTTTGTTTGCTTTTCATTTATTTGTTTAGTTTCTGATTTCCTTATGCAGTTCCCATCATCTGGGTGGTAGAGAGGCTTCTGTACCTCATTTCTCAGTGGAGGACTAGAGCTCAGAACATCATATGCTCAATTGTTGTTCAGGCAAACAGAAGAACATCCTGGATAAAATTACCTTCTGTACACTAAAGCAATAGTCACAGTCATTTGTGTAGAACTTTACCACTTGTACATTGCAGCTGATACACTTCATGCTTTGCATTTGTATTTTGTTTTGGTCTCTTCTAATTCAGCCTAATTGGGAATTAGATTTAAAGGCAAAAAAAATACAATTGCTCAAACTGCATAGGCAGCAGAAAGCTGAGTTTCTTTGCTATGCTCACTCACACACACACACACACAATAGGAGTGGGAAGGGAGTTGCTTTAGGCATGTCCTGGTTTCTGGTGCCCATTTATTGAGCTGAAGTGTCACACTCCCCTTGCTTATTTTGATTCTGGCCCCATAACTCATCTAGCTCATACAGGACAACTTCCCTGGCTACCTGTGGGCAGAGGCAGCTATTGGAGACCTCCAAGGGTTATTTCAGCAGCAGCTGAAATTTAAGAGTACTAACTTAGTAACTTGAAATCAATTCAGCAATGTCTAATTCTCTGTAATGACTGTGTGGGGGCCTTAGTCATTAGAGTTGTTTTGACAAACCAGATAATTGCTTAGAAATGATTCACTGCTTTAAGTAGCTGATCAAATGAGGTGTTTTGAATCTGGCTGTGGAGCCTTTGGTGCATTTGTTTTCCTTTTCTTTCCATAGTTGCCTTGAAGTAACAGTATTGACTCTTAGCAGTGTGTAGCCCTGAAACGTAAGGAGGTTGGTTGGAGGATATGGCTGTAAAAAGTGTGCCACTCTGCACACTTGGTCCTTTCAGGATGGTAGTATCTTACGACATTTTTGGGCAGGATAAATGGAAATGTAAGTTTTGAACACTGTCAGACTTCCAAATAAACCAGCCATCACCTCTCCTCCTTCCTAAATAAGGTTGTAACCACAGCTTTAGAATATACTGGCTCGCTTCACCCTTTTTGGTGAACTAATCCTGTACATTTCTGCCCTTCCTGAAGTGTGTGGATGCAGGGTTGCAGTACAGCCCCTAAGAGAAGCTGATGCTGTCTGATTTCTGGGATCAGACTCTGAGCCATGAACTGTCAGGATGGAGTGAGGGGGCTGAAGGCTGTATAATTAGATTAATTGTGTGAAAAGTTTTCATTCATCTGCATGAGCAGAGGTCCCATCTGAATATTTATCCAGCTTTCCATCATCATTACTCTTAAGGGCCTGTCCATCTCTAGCAAGTTTCTAACTGCAAACTTCACAAATTATGCTACATGTCGTTTTTTATGCCAGTTTTATGTGAAAGTGCATAATAATGAGGATAATTACAATTATTCTTTCCCAGTTTGATTTGGTAACTTCTTTTTCTAGGAAAATATCAAATCTACTTTCTTAATGATCACTGAGGAAATTGTTACTTGTGTGTTTAATTGGAAACTTCCACCTTAGAAGGCAATAAGACTTACTTTATCACATAATTAAATGAAGAAGTTGTCTGACCAACCATGTGGCATTGCAACATAAAATTATTTCATTTCACTGTACCTTCATAGAATAATGTTGATAATGCTTCTTTTTTTTTTTTTTTTAATGCTTCTATTCTTTCCTCAGATACTTACAAGTTAGCATCTCGATATTTAGTTAGCAACCTGATCTAGTGTGAGGTGTCCCTGCCCATGGCTCCAGAGGTTGGACCTAGATGATGCTTGAGGTCCCTTCCAGCCCTGATGGTTCTATGATTCTATGATTTTTGTTACTGCTCCTTTTTGTCAGAGAAAGCAGCACATAAGGAGAGAGCTGAGGCAGGATTAATTCATCAACTAGCAGGAATCAAAAGTCTGTAACTCCAGATCTCAGTAATTATCACTTCACATTTTGACAATCAGATGATACTGCTTTCATACCACTGGACAATTTATCATTTCCTGTTTCAGACAGCACAGGCTTTCATTTTTACTGTCATTGACAAAGATTATGTGTTCTTGGAAAGCTGCTGCTTTAAATGCTTCATTTTTAGAAGCATTCTGTTCTGACCTCTGAATGTTTCTGTCTGTCAGACACACACAAGTTTTCATTTTCTTCCTTCCTTTATGATATGAAAATGCATGCCTCGGTGTACTGCTGGCTAAATCTTCATAAAGCTCTGTTGTTTAATGGCCTTGAAGAGCAGCTTGCTCTGACTACCTTTGAGACATAGGTGTTCTGATGCAGAAAGCAGTGCATAATCTGTCTCCTCTCATATTCTGGCCTGTGACCTTTGGATCCCCAGGAGAGCAAGGAGGTCTTTCTGTTCATACTGCCTGTACTTCCTCAGCAAAGAGTCTTGTGAAAATTACAGCTATGAAATGGCAGCCACAGAACCATGGCAAGGGCTTGAGAAGGCTTTGCCCAGGTTCCCTGTAAAGCAAGTTGTGAAGAATGAAGCATTCAGTCTCCAGTTTTTCCTTTAGTCTTCCTTTTGCTCTGATCAAGCATAGCACTGTGATAGTTTTTAGGTGGCAGCTTGCAGGTTTCTAGAGCAGATCTCTACTATTGAAGGAGCACAGGGCAGAAGTGCTGTTGGGAAACACTCTCCTCCTGTGCATAGAATGATAGCTCCCAAGGCCAGCTGCTTCTGAGGCTTGCTGTCCTAGAGCTTCCTGTGCTGAGCATTCAACTTGAAGAGTTACCACATGTCAGAGAGCACAGCTCCATCACTCAGCTACCAGACTGCACACAGGGACAGGTGGTGATCAGGTTTCCCTCATTTCTCACCTGTTTTGACACCTTGTCTTAAGGCATCAAAGGCTCCCAAGTCCAATAGCATATTCTTTGCCATCTTTCTATTTTTCTAAAACTTTCTGGTTCTCACCATTTACCTACATTTATCCAGGTCTCTTGTCACAGTTTCCTGTCAGTTTCTGCACAGATTTCAGTTTTCTGAAGCTACTGACTTTATACAGAAGCTTCAAAGCTTCTCCCTTAGTGTTTCTGTTGGAAAAATAGAAATTGTAGTGCTGAACGCAGGTGCCATCAGCACAGGCTCAGCCCAGGGACAGCTGGCTTCAGTAATTCTGCTCTGGCCTTTTCTACAGGTAATTAGGCCTGTCCTATGTAAGCAAGCTTTTTCATGCAGACTCTGAGAACACAAACAGGGAGCACAGGACCAGCACAAAAAAAAAAAGATTCTTTCCCACAGAAAGAGACTAAACATGGGGACTGCTACTTCTCTGTTTTCCTTCCCAAGAAACTGCATTTCAGATGGCTGCTTTCCAGTCAGGTGCTATGACATGCCATTAGTAGTGTGGAGCCTCCTGTAAAAGAAGCAGTGCTTTTGTTTCCCTCCCTAGTCCCTTCCCTCTCACTTTTAGTGAAAGACTGAGAGCACATTAACTCAGTTTCATTGTCAAGTTGTGCTTTTGTGCAGGAGTCTCTAAATAGGTAAGAAGTTCCATCAGGGGCGAGCTGACCAGGGAGTGTTTTGCAGTTGGCTGAAAGCCTGTGCTTTATTCCCAGTTTCAGCTGGGTCCTGCTCTGTGACCAATGCAGTAGCTGCACTCTCAAGCCTTGTTCTTTTCACACTGGCAAGTGGTTGACTTCTTGCCATTGACCACCAAGCTGCTTTCAGGCTATGAAATCAATTGGCAGTCAGAGAAGAGGCAGCTGGTTCTGTCTGGTGGGATGCCTTAACCACATGAACACAGTGTTTGTGAAGTACTGTCACAAAAGTGAGCTGCATGTGCTCACCACAGAGGAATAATTTCATTCATTGGCTTGGTTTTCAGTACCCAGTCCTAAAGGCCATGACTCAAGGGATCGCTTAAGCCTGAAAGGATACTGTGAACTTTTAGCTGGTCAATGACAGAATGGGGTTAGCGTTTGCTTCTCTTTCTTACTGTCATGGCCACCTGCACATTGTAGGTGAAAGGCAACATTGCAAAAGGATGAATACTAACTTACAGACAGGTGCTCAAACTGGATTAGGTACATTGGCAAAGAACATTTTTTGCAATCTGTTTACATCTTTTTTTCTAGGATCAACTACTGTGCCTGCCTGCTCTTCTGCATAGTTACTCCAGCTAGTAATTAAGGAAATCACAAGACAGGGCACTTAATGTTTGATGCAGATCAAGGTATTATTCATTTAGTGCTTTCTTCTGCTTTAATATGTAAGCTAAGTATTAAAAAGTGGGGGGGGGAAAAAAAGATTCTACAGTTGGGAGTCTTGGAAATGGAAGAGGATTTGGCAAATTGGAAAGGAGAGATACAATTCTACTGTTCAGGCTGCAGAATCCTGGAAAATAACAGTACCTTATGTCAAGAAGGGTCAATACAAACATTGCTTTTCTGTGTTACAAAGCTCATCCACTGAACTAAGAGCTTGGTCCTAACAAAACAAGGGAATTCAAGTACTGCAGCTGACTACACAGCCAAGATATTCCATGCCAAATGACAATCTGTAGAACACTGTCTCACAATTTGATTCCTACCAACAATGGATCCACTCCTCAGCTATTGTCTTCTTCACAGGTCACTCTTACAGAG
Source organism: Eubucco bourcierii (assembly GCA_013396675.1). NCBI lineage: Eukaryota > Metazoa > Chordata > Aves > Piciformes > Ramphastidae > Eubucco > Eubucco bourcierii. The sequence goes on from VWZE01020457.1 coordinate 434,207, forward strand.
CTGTTGTGTCATGGAAGAGCAAGTACCAGCCACTGCTGCTGCTGTACCCGATCTCTGTGTTGTGTAGCTTCTGAGAAGCACTGTGCTGAGGGAGGTGGTCCTCAAGGCTTATAGCAGGACTTTGAAAGAAGGAATAAGAAACATGATAGGAAACCCAAAACTGTTGGAATCCTTTGGTCTGAGTAATTCACTAAGGACATTGCTAAGTGCAAAACTGAATTACTTGCCCGTTGTCAGAAGCCACTGGACTGCATCTCACATGCTTTTATAGGTCTGAGTACGTGACAGCATTCATTAGGAGGTCAAAGAAATGCTACCAAGTTCTCTGCATAGGCTAAGTCTCTGTGCCACTGAAGCTGGAAAGGTAGAGCTGCTTTCCAAGGACAGACTTTGTAAAATCAGAACAGTTATGCCCAAAGCTAGCACAGTGTTTCTTCCCTTCGGCAAATAACTCCTCAGCAGAAACTTCCTCAGCCTCTTCTCCCTTCTCTGGCCACCCTGCAGATATCCCCTGCTGTACTAGCCCCTCTGCCAAGCTGTCCAGATTTGACCCATATGTGAAGATCAGAAGGGATAAGAGAAGCCAGTGGGAAGGGCTATGAGCCCTTAGTGACACCTGCTTCACACACAGTGCTTGTCCACCCCATGGTGGCCTTGGCTTCAGGCAGGGAAGGGACAGTGCCAGGCAGGGACCAGGAGTGGATGGAGGGGCATCCTGTCTCTGGCACCGCTGTGGGGCATAATGGTGAGGGAGGGCAGAGAAATTGAAGCAGCAGTCATAAACATCTTACAGGATGGTTTATAGTTGAGCTTGAGAACCCTTCTAGGCTTTGAACGCAGCTCATCTCCTCCTGAGGCCTCCAGATTTCTACCTACTGCAAAGAAGACAAGGTGGTAATGACAGATTAACTGCTTTGCCTTTTAACTGTTAATTTTAACCCATTTTATGGAAAACTGAGCATAAATGATTTAAGTTGAAATGCTTGAACCTTTCAGGGAAGAGAAGAGTTCAGACTGGTAAAGAAATGTTTGAAAAACCCAGAAGTGCTCTGCCAGCTGCTACCAACACAAGTCATTGGCTTTCACTTTCCTGTTGTCTCCTTTAATTATTTTGGATTCCCTTCTAAATACAAGTTTTGCTTGAATGCAAAGAAAGCATTCAAAGCAGTTAGAATTCCCAGTTCTTAATTCTCTGACTACACCTTGAATGTTGCTTCAATAGCTTGAGAAATCCCAAATAACTAAATAAGACCAAAATACTTGCTGAAGATTGGGCCAAGTGTATCAATGTTTTATCGTCTTTGTTCTGCTGCTTTCTGAAGATAAATGAACATTTATTTTTCCAGCTGGAGGCTTGTACTTTAACTTCATTGAACTGAATCCATTATTAAACTTAGCAGCATAGTCCAGTGCTGGACTTGAATGTGGAAACACTGAAGTTTTTTGTTGTTTCTTATCTGAGCACTCTGGGTCAAGAAGACAAATGAAGTGAAGATGGAATATCAAAAATGCTTATGAAATTATCCAGTTTATATTTCACCAGAGAACCAGCAAGATACATTTTTTAAAATCTACTTTCCTAGACAGGTTTTCATGTGCTGGGATGGTTCTCCTTTCATTCTTCTCACCTTGTTAAGAGCATTTTGCAGTCTTCAAATTTTGTCACTAAAGGGAAATGTTCCTCTGTGTCATCTCCTGACAATCTTGGAGCATCAGCACTACAAACCCAGTAATGCCTCCCCAATGTTCACATGCTCAGGGCAGTTTCGAGCTGCAGCTTTAATAAATAAATAAAGGAAAGAAGGAATGAACTTGTCAGGCACTTGAGGCCAATGACCAAAGCCAGGGAGCCTGGTGAGTATGGTACTATATTCCCTTTAACATGGTTTTTGTGGGCATCATGCATTTTTTAAATGGTTATATGTTCCCCTGATCCAATGGAATATAAAAGATTTACTGTTACAGTTTGTGTGTGGCCAGGCAATGGCATATGGAAAACATGTTTCCTGCTATTTAATTTAATTACTCTAATCACGTGCCAGCCCCGGGCATGTCATTCTGGACCTCTGAGGCTCTTTGTCTGTCAAAGAGATGGACAATATCTTGGCTTTGTTTAGTTGCTCTGCAGGCTGTAGATAAAACCACTGAAATACTGACTGTTTGTTTAACCAAAACTTTGCATTTTAACCATTTGGCTTTGATTTTTTGTTTTACAAGAAAAGATGACATTTTGGCCTCGGTGAGCTGAAAAGGAAATATTAGGGATATGAAGAAGAACTGTCACTTTCAGGGCTTAATAGATGAAAAAGAATACTTTAGCCTTCTGGTCAGAAATCAGCTTTGTTAGCAGAAACTTAAGACATGTATCACTGTTATTTTAGAGCTGCCTGTTAGTGAGGGCAGCTGGAAGAGTCCTGTTTGTAACTGCTCCTTCCCAACACAGTCAGCTCTTCATTTCTTAGCCCTACTTCTTTCATTTTAATTGATGAAACTGTAATGGGGGAAGCTAATTAAGATTGCATAGCAAATAATACCACCAGCAGTGGTGCATCCAAGTATAAGTTAGCTTTTATCTTAAGAGATATAATTTCTAACAATCATGTTGTCAGAAGAAGAATAAGAATCGGCTTTTAGCAAGTTAGTTCTGTCTTATGAGGAATTACTACGTGTAGAAAGACTCATCTAGTCTTAGCTTTTTGGAAGCTGGATGAATTTCAGTTACTATAAGTTTTGACAGTAAATTGATCTACCTCCTTACATGGTAGTGTGCCAGCATCCTGCCACAGGAGTTACCAACCTGTGTTGTATGGAAGGTGCTGGGCAGAAGGCTATATAGCATGCTATGAAGAAATCAGCATCAGCAGAGGGAACATTGGCTGGGAAGGGATGCAAACCCAGAAAATGTCATATTTCTGCTATCTTAGTTTATGTATTTTTGATATTTCAGTTTTGTGGTTCTCCAGTTGGCTTTAGTTTCCTTCCTGTTTTCTAGCCCAATCAATGAGGTGCAATAAATAACATCTCAATTCCTCTGGGTTTCACAGTACAGCAAAATGAGGATTAGAAGTTCCAGCTCCTGTCCCATTTAGCTCTGAGTTAACCACTAGATGACACTACTCCCCACTTACTTAACAGGTGTGGGCATATGCTGCCATCTCTCCATGTATCAATTCATATATTTTTATCTGCTTCAAAAAGAACATTATACAGGAATTGCCTTCACTGCTACACATTCTGGTGAATTTTGTGCATGTACCCATAGGTATTTAGGTGTGTGCATGAAGGGGTACACCATGGCAAGCAGTGTGCATGATTTATAGAAAACATCTCTAACAACTCTCTATGTGAGTCTTTAGGGTGTTGTAACCTAGCAAGTGTTGATGACAGCTCTACTTAAAAGAAATCAGAGGAACTCCAAGAACAGAGGCTGGAGTTTGTGGAGAACATTCCCCTTGTCACCATCCTTTCCTACCCTCTCAAAAAAAAAATAAAAAATGGGGGGGGGATACTTTTTTGGCTTCTGTAGTCTGATTCTGGAAAGATTAGGCGTAGGGAGAAATATCACACTGAGGAGTCAGGCAAGAACAGGCTGCACAGTCCAAGTCCAAAAATGACAAACTGTGAGGAGGAGAAAGACACAGAAGGGCTCTCATGCATATCCATAAGGCATTGGCTGCTGCTGTGGTATTTAAGTTAAGAAGAATGAACTTTCCAGAAGGCTGCATGGAAAGGATCCCACATTGCTAAAAGCCTGATTTTGAGAAATCCAAAAGCTCCAAATTACTTGAAAAACAATTCTTCCAAATTTATGTTTATGCTTCTTGCTTCTAAATTGCATGCACAAGGGCATGAGGATATGCAAGTGGAGTAACAGCACCTTCAGATACTTTTATTTTTGCCTATGTCAACAAGCATCTTGCTTTGTTAGGGTCTCAATAACGCATTTGCTCTGTGTGCACCAACTGTAACACATAATATTGTCTGATATATGTGGCCATACTAGAACACCTTTAAAATCTGCCTGCCATATACTAGTGTGATGATACACTGCCCACAGTCAACATAAGGATTATTTTTTCTTTGGTAATCTGAATGTGAAATATCAAAAGTCTTCTCCATTTTCCACTCCTTTTAATCCTGTTCCCTCCCAGCAGTGGCAGTATGGGTTGGAAACATCCTTATCTGCTATCACAGTAGCCAAATACCTCCATACTCTGGTCTAAGGGATCTTGCAGCAGGGTGGCTGAGCCACCCTGCCTGGGGAGGATCCTTTGAAATGGTTATATTTCACATTCTATCACAACCCACTATTTTAGCTTTTTTTTTTCCATTTTAATGCAAAGAGCTGCTACTAAAGTATAGTAGTATGTATATATATATATACATCCACACATACATACATACATATATATATATATATAATAGCTTTACAGTCATGAAATATGAAGTCCATATAGTATCTACCTAGCACTAGGTTACTGAGCAAGGTGTTTCTGCTAATAAGCTGTTTTGGTTAGACCAAGCCAGTCATAAGAGATACAATCTTATGAGGAGCAACTGAGGGAGCTGGGGCTGTTTGAAAAAGGGAAGGCTGAGGGAAGACCTCATTAATGTCTACAGCTACCTGAAAGGATGTTGTGGACAGGTTGATGCTGGTCTCTTCTCACAGGTAATTAGTGATAGAATAAGAGGGAATGGCCTCAAGCTGCCACTGAGCAGGTTTAGACTGGACATTGGGAAACATTTTTTTTACAGAGAGTGGTCAGGCATTGGAATGGGCTGCCCAGGGAGGTGCTTGAGTCACCAACTCTGGATGTGTTTAAAAGTTGTTTGGATGTGGTATTTGGATATGGTTTAGGGTGAACTTTGTAGAGTAGATATCAGTTGGACTTGGTGACCCTGAGAGTCTTTTCCAACCTGAATGTTTCTGTGAGTCTGTGAAGCTCAACTGCTGATTGGTAGGACTTCAAGAAATTACATTGGCTCAGTAGTCTCAGTTTTGCTGTATCTATGCAACAACTCAGTTAACATCTTGTTTCCTGCTGTTCTGTTGAATGCTTGGGAATTGTATCTACAGATAAACCCTACCTCATTTACAGCTATGTTCTTCCAGCTTACAACAATGTGAGTCTGTAGGTCCTGTAAAGAGTAATGATATCACCACAGACCCAGCACTCAGTTTCCAAAATTATGTTTTTAAGTTATTTGTCAGTACAAAGAGATGTGTTTATCTGTTCAGCAACCAACAGCTTAACTAGATCCATCTAAGAACTGAGATTTTCTTAGCAGTTTAAGAGTATCCAAGTTTCCAGGAACAGCCATGGCTGGAATCAAGGCTACCTAAGTTGCCACCATAAGCAATGTAATTAAAATCAAAGAGTTTTATCGTGTGTATGTGTTATTTGGACAGGTTAATTTATTGGAGATTATGGGAAAAGAGGAGAAAATACATTTAATTTTAAACATCAGAGACAGGCTGGGAAACAAGATGTTAGCCAGAGGTTTTGCTTGTTTGTTAAAATGATGTCTTGTATTTAATCTAAACAAGTGTAATTACTTTTTCAGACTTTGGTTTCCTCTCCAAATCAAGTGCTCTTATATTTCATCTAGGCAGGACCTTTATGTGAATTGCTTCTTTTTCACTCATTTCCTATAGTTTCTTAAATTTGTCAGTGAACACACTTGAGCCTTCCTCCAAAGACTGCTTGAGAGGGAAACAAGCTTTCTGCTTTATTTGTGGCTAAGCATGAGCTCCAGGAAGGTTAGCTAGAGGATACAGAGTCAGGCAAGACAACAAAGCAGCTTGTCTTCAGACCTGTACCTGGGACTTGCTGCAGTAAAAATACACTGTTGTTACATATGCTAGCTCTGTGTGGAAAAGTTCCCTGCTCAGTCTGATTGCTAAAGCACACAGTGTGAGCTTTTGCACTGCTTTTATAGGGAGAGAGAGAAAGGAGCACTTTTAAGTCACTTTTGCTCTCTTCTTCTGACAAAAAGACTTTGATCTCAATTATAGTGACCTAAGAAATGCAATCCTTTGGGGTTAGGCTCTTCCCTGACTCAGTACTGGGAGCATGGGAAAGAGGAAAGCAGTTTGGTTCTAGCTGCTATGCTTGTGGAAAAAAAGAAAAGCACCAGCAGGTAGAATAAAAAGGACAAGAAAAAGAGAAGAGAGTGGAAGGAAGGAAGGAAGGAAGGAAGGAGAGAAAGAAAAAGAAAGAAAGAAGGAAAGAAAGAAAAGCTTCAAGCTTGCTAGAATGAAGCTTCTGAATTATGAAAAATAAAAGCTACAGCTATATGAAACTCTTTCTCTGAGATGTGTTACACCCACAACACAATCCCTCTCTTGCAGCTGATAATTTGACTGAAATCATTGTAGTACCTGGTTTTGTGCTCCTGAGATAGGAATGTCCAAGGCAAGAGATTTATAGCTTGCTCTGGGTATAATGGTATGAGAAGAAATGGCTGCCAAAAGGGCCTGTGATTTGAAGAGGGCGCCTTTGGTTTGGTAGGTGGTGTATTTGTTCTGTGGCTGGAGTTCACTAGCAGAAGTTGTTTGATGCACTGGCCAACTATAACTATCTTGGGAGAGGGAGAAACCCAAATCCTCCAAGTTTCATGGAGAGACTAGGATGAAATAGTTGGGTATGCAGAAAAAAAAGAAGAGGACAAACTCCATGACAACATGAAGTAGGTTGATTCATGGGGCACTTTGTGGTTTAGCACTTTAAAAAAAAAAAAGGGAAAAAAAAGTATTGACACACACCCCTCAAATCAGGGTAAATTTTAGTATTAAATGGAACTCTTTTGAAGAGCAAGCTGCTTGAAAAGAGGAGACAGTAGTTTTGGAAGGGAGCCCTCAGCCTTAGAAATAACACTGCTGGTTTGGCTCTGCTTCCAATATTGTTGCCTAGTTTTAAAGCTTTTCAGCAGGACTTCACTCCAGTCTGGTGGTGACCAGCATGAATCACTGTGGAGTAGATTAAGGCAGTGTTTTCCCAAGTGTCTAATCTCAAGTTAGGATCAGAATGCAAACAGCAGCAAAGCATCCTTAAAACCCAAGGTGTCCTAGGAGCAAGCCTGCAATTCGGCCCGGTTGGCATTTGCATTACCTCGGGCTCCCAAGCATGGCTTGGAGCATCCAGAATCTTTTGAAAGTTCTGACCTAAAGCTTTACCTTTGCATGCTGAGTGCAGCTCTTGGCTTGCCTGTGAGAATGGTGTTGTAACATCTTATCCTCTAAATCCCGCCTGCTGAGTGGATTCTTCCTTTCAAACTCACTTTTTATTGCTAGAGGGAGAGGTTTTGGAGGAGCTGTGTCTGTGTTCTTTCTCTTCTGCTTGATGTTTCTTTCTGCTATTTTAACACTCTTCAAATCAAGGAGATGCTCTGCACTTTTGAACCAGCTTCAGTCCTTCCAAGAAGCAATGACTGATTGAAAGTTTGCTATTTGCATACCTCTCTACAAGGAGATGGGGACTAGTGAAATGCAGATTAAGGTCTTTTCAAGTAGTCAACCAGAAAATTCTTTTATGGTTCCTGGATTTAGCAAGAGATTGAACAACATCATTTAAAAAAATTAATTAAATTTAAAAAAAATAAATCTGTGGCCCATGCATGAGGATTAGGAGATATTAAAAGAGTTAGGAAATGTAGTAATAAGCAATTCCAAGTCACTGATGCCAAAACGAATCTGTGAAGAATGGACTGTGGTAAAAGATGTGGCAGGGAACAATAAAGCATGCATGGAAGTAAAGGACAAGATAGGTATTAGGGATACATCAGCTCAGTTCAGTTCTTTGACCATCAGTTTAAAGGAACTTCTGTGAAGTTATTTTAGTAAAACCAGAGAAGTGCTTAGGCTCCTATTTGAAGATGCCTTTATGCAGATGACTTCCTCAGAGGTCCATGCAAGTGCTGCCCTGCTCTCTAACAAAAAACATTTGTGTGTTTGCTTATGTGTGCAACACCAACAACAGCTCAGATGAGAGAGGAGCCTATATAACTACTGGTGGAGTAAACAGGCCTGTAGGTAGCCCTCTCAGGAGGTAGATTTGTCACAATCTCAGTCTCTTTGTGACACTAAGGATTATTTTCTCACATGATGAGATTGCTTAAACAAAAAGCAGCAAGATTTGTACGCACAACTTTCTGTGATGAAAGACTGAGGTGAGGATTCCTCAAAATCATGTGGAAAAATTACCAACAATATTTTAATTAGACTACAAATTAAAATGAGGACACTTTTGTGCACGTTACTCCACTGCCTTTTCTTGTGTTAACAGAGTTAGGTCAGAAGTAAAAAAAAAAAAAATTAAAAAAAAATACAGGGACTGTAGTAAGTACCATAATATAAAATTATATGTTGATTTTTCCATGGGCTATTAATATCTTGTTACTGTGAGGCTGTACTGGTTGGTGGTTTCTGGCTTAGTGGTGTTTGGCTTGTAGGTAAAGGAAAAAAGAAGAAAAAAAAAAATAGAACAAGACCACCTCTAACATGATTACTGACCTCCAAGTGCTATTTTACGTAACTTATTTTTGGTTATTTCCACCTTTTTTTAACCCTTAATAGAAATTAAATAGCCTTATAACATCTTAGTCCTCATATACTCTTGTGCAAAAAATTGTGTGGAAATAATTTTATCTTGCTTGGAAGTTTCACTAGCATTAAGTTCAAGACTCTCTTACTTCTAGATCCTGAGTGGAATTCCAAGGGACATTCCAGTGGGTAATAGAGTAGAAGATGTAAAATTGCCAGTAAAGGGGAGAGAAGAATTTTCTCTCACAAACAGTCACAGGAGAGGGTGGGAAAAGCAGCGTAGGAGTGGTGCCTAATGCCTCCTCCTAGGGCAATGCCTTTTAGACACTCCTAAATACACCAAGGCATAACTCAACCTGCTTTTCCTCCTCCCCATCTTTCAAAAGTAATTATATTCCTAAATATCTAATGACAAAATGATGAAGAAATTCTGTTTTTCCTTCTAAGACAAACCTGATTTTTCCCTTTTGCTTGTGAAATGGCTCAGAATTAGCAGATTGAAAACGTTGCCCATGTAGCTTGTAAAGGTTAGTGGTATTTAGTTATTTATATAAAAACCTTTCTGAGGGACTTGCAGTTGCAGGGGGTTGTTAATGCAGTACAGATCCTTTCGCCTTTGGGTCGCTGGATCAAATCTGTCTCTTGTGGATAGTGACCAAAGTTTGAGTTTTCAGTGCCCTATATAAACAAAATGTGTAGAAATTAGAAATGGAAAAGACTTGTTACATCTTGCAGCCTGTAGCTCTACCACTACAGAATTGTTCCCTCTAGTGCATTTCCCAGTTACGGATTTTGCAGTTACTAGCAGGTCCTGTCCACCCTGCACAGCAAAGCAGCTGGTATTAATTGATACCTGGGTTTAACTGCCTCCTGGTGAACTCCCTGCACTGGTACTGAAGCTGTAGAGGGGATTCAGCACACAGCTCTGTGCTGCCTGCCTCTGCAGGGGGTACTGAATGGGCAGCAGCTCAGGGAGCACTTGTATTCCCCCCCCACTGCTGCCTGGGATGGGGGAGGAAGCAAGAGTCCCAGCTCCTTCCCACCCTGTGCAAAATACCTTATAATACAGGGGGATTACTGAATCTCATTTTCACTGCCTTACTTATCCCCCTTTAAAGTCCTACCAATGTCCCTTCCATAACCAAACAGCTGCAGGTCATAGTTCTAAATTGTAGGTCTGATGGATTAGTTCGGGTAGCTAAAGGGAAGGGCAGATATTCGTTCAGACACTGATATGCACTAAAATTTTCCCAAAGTTTGGAAGAGATTTGGAAGCTTACTTGAGGCTTCCTTTTGATTTAAATGAAAAGGTTTGAACCCTATTACCTTTTACAACTTCCATTTGCAAGTAATTAACTGTGTTGCAGAATGCCCATTATTAAGTGCTTGGAACTTCGTACTGACAATACTAAGGTTAGCCTTGTAAGGTATTTGTAAGGTATTTAATAGCTACTGCTGGCTGTAGTGCTATAGATACACGTGGGCTTTGTAGGCATAAAAGAAATACAAAAAAAGCGCATCAAAATGTCAAAAATCTAACCAGTAACACTGGCCCGTTCCAAAGCAGTATAAACATGTAATAATTAAAACAGTTCCTCTCTAGATAGAGTCCGAGTGGAGTTACTTTAACTTACCCACCTTTGAGTGCCTCAAGGTGCAAGTTACAGCACTGGGACAGTGTAGAGTATAAGTGGGATTTCCTCAGCACTTCTAATTTTGGCCACGTGTGCATGTTCCACAGACTTCATAATCCAAAGCTTCCTGCTAAAAATGCTAGAAGTACAAATGCAGCCTTCAAAATGTCAGAGTCATTTTAGGAAGAAAACCAAACTCTGTTCCTGTTGCTCCCTTAGTGCAAACCAAACCCTAAAATGCCAGGAAGGGTGGTGTGTGCTGGAGCTGCCCCATGCACCCCAGCTCACCGGCTGGCAGGTGCTGCTGGAGAAGCAGAGCTTGCTGCTGCGCAGCCACAGCCCGAGGCTCCCAAGTAAATGCACGTTTCTCCATTTTTAGTGCAGTTAATGACTGTATTACCAGAGTTAACTTATTTTGATATTCATAGACCCAAAACTTCAGCTTTTTCAAAGTTGAAAAATTCAAGGAAGATCCTTTGGGCTTCAGAAATATTACAATCAGGTGGCTTTAAAAAAAGAAATAATAAGAAGAAACAACAAATTTAAAACAATATAACACCAAGGAAGAATACAAGTATGATAGAAAATTGCAGTGAATCTGCAGAGTGTCATCCCACAGTTGGGTTTTGTTTGGGTTTGTGTTTTTTTTGGTTGTTTTTTTNACAAGCCTGTATTGTGAAATGTCTTTTTAAACACAGATTTAGCGAATGAAATTGAGGGCTATAAAGCAGTAGCCAACAAAAGCAAGAAAGGCTGGAATGTTGGTAACCAATTGCAAACACAGAATCCAAGCAAAACATCTTGAATTGCTAGTACTGTAATAAATTACAGTTTTCACTTTTGTATTCTGCAAGTGAAAACAGCATTAAGTCAAGCTTGAGAGAGGGAGAGTAGAGGATGACCTTTTTAATTCGCCCGCACCCATTCCGAGTTGGGGAACTGCGACGTGGAACAGTGAAAAAATGAAAATACAGCTCCCATCATTGTGTGAAGGGACAGATCCTGCTCCCATAAAACAGGGTTCCTGTGTTGCTGAAGAGTTGATTGTCAGGTAGCAATAGATGAAAGCCAAACCCGACTCTGGGATGGTCTGCTGTGGTGGCTGTTATCTCATTTTCTTCCATGGATTAATTTTCCCCTCTTTAACTTTAATTAGATAAAAGTCTAGAGGTGGGAGGTGGCCCTGGAGTGCTCAAAGGGCAAGAAATGGTCAAGAGCTGGTTTCTCTCAAACTTTGATTAGCCTATTTGATAAGTGATACTAAGCACCCCAATTGGTTAATGAATGAGGGATTCCCCTGAGGTAAGTGGCTGGGATATTTAGCCTCCCCCACAAGGACAGCAAATATGTAAACTTCTGTCCTTCAGTTAGGTGTCTACTGTGGTTAGGAATAAGGGTGATTTATATCCTATCTGGGTCCTGGAGTGTATCTACATTGATTGACTCCCTTGATCTTGACATCAGTCACTTGGGCTTTCAGAGAAAGGAGGAACATAGGAGATAATGAAAGCTACATTAAAGAAGACCTTAACATTTATGTAAACGTTATTCTATCTTCAAAGGCAGAATTATCTTTCAACAGAAAAGAGATTTATATCCTACTTGAAAATACCAGAGAGAAAAAGTTGCAATATATTTAATATCAAACCCAGCTTTGGTGCTGGTCTCAGCCTTTGGGTTTTGTCCCTTCTTTCTCAACTAAACTGCATCGCAGTTAAAAGTTTTACTGCATGCTGCTTGCAAACACTGATGCAGGCCCACTAATGTCTTGTGCAAGGAGGCAGCATCCTCTGGAAGTGGGAAGGAGAGAGATAGACAAGATAGTTGGGACAGGAGAAGCAGAAGTGTAGAGAAAAAGCTCATGCATTGCTGTGTATTCAGTGTGAGACTTTTATACGTGTAAACCCATGTCAGTAGAAACCAGAACACTTAAATAAAACTACAATGCCCCTCTCAAATGCTCCCCTAGCGACTATCACCTACATAAGATTTCTCCAGCTGGCTGCTAGGCTCTCCTTTGCCTGGGGCACAGGAGGCAGGTTTGGGGCACTCTGTGGGTAGGAGGGAGTGTGGCACAGTCCTCGCTCCACTCAGCAGCTGACCCACCTGGTAGGCTGCAGTGTGAACAGCAATTAAAGCAGCATTTTCAGCAGTGCTGAGCAGAAAGGAATTTGTACAGCTGAGAAGCAGAGCCACGTTTTCACCTGTGCAAGGCTGAAAAGGTGCACAGGCTGTCCTGGGTAAAGATTCTCCTACAGGATGCCAGTGAGGCATCTACAAAGTCCCTCAGTGAGGCTTCTACAAAGTCACAAAGGCAGCAGGAAGCATGGGTGAAGAAGTGGTATTCACCAAATCCTGCAATACTGGATTTGGCAGCTTTTGCTGAAATTAGGAGGAAAGCAGTTTAAAACAGACAAGATTTGTTTCTTCTTTGCACCATGAGTAGTGAAATTCTGGAATTTACTGCTATGGAAGATTATAGAACCAGTGGCTCAAAACAGGATTAGACAAATTTATGGACAACAGGGTCATAAGCAGGTATCAAAGGAAAGAGATTGGGATGGACCTCTGACATCTCTAATGAAAAATTCTGGATACTGAGACAGAACAAAGGGAATGAATCGCAGAGAGTAGCCATGCTCATGTCCTCTCACTAAATGTCATCTGAGTCAGTACTGGCCATAACAGACTGGCCTGGTGCAATAGGGCATTTCTTGTCTTCTTAGATCAGATTTGGCTTTTTCTAGTCCTCCAGTCATAGCCAAACTTAGATTCTTCTACTAAATTTATGTATTTTTTCCTGTCTAGCTTCAGGGTAAATCGTGTTTCTGCTTTCTATTTCTTAAGTCATGAATTATTCTCCTCAAGATAAGCAGTCAACAAGACAGATCTTTTCCCTTTTCAGCTATGGGCCCCCAAAAGCTTCAAATCTGTCTTCACAACATGCAAAATACAATAGCTGTGTTCCCGAGTAACAGACTATCTGTTGTTAGAAGACAGCCTAAAAGTGCAATAAAGTGACAACTTCCAAATTATGAGGTAGAGGATTTATAGTCCAGAATCATCTTACTAAGTATGTCAGAATTAGAAAAAGTATGTTAGGGTGAGTAACTGCAGTTAAAAAAGAAAACAACTGATCCTCCCAGGTGGGGGTCAGTCTCTTCTCCCAGGCAACCAGTGACAGAATGAGAGGATACAGTCTCAAGCTGTGCCAGGGGAGGTTTAGGCTGGATGTTAGGAAGAAGTTTGGAGAAAGAGTGATTTGCCATTGGAATGGGCTGCCCAGGGAGGTGGTGGAGTCCCAGTCCCTGAGATTGTTTAAATAAAGACTGGATGTGGCACTTGGTGCCATGGTTTAGTTTATTAGATGGTGTTGGTTGATAGGTTGGACTTGAAGATCTAAGAGGTCTTTTCCAACATGGTTAATTCTGTGATTCTGTGAAATCTGTGTGAAGCCTTTGTGTTAACTAGTATGTTCTTAGACAGAGGATAGGCAAATGACGTCTTAGTTGTTAAGTCCTATATGGTATGTTTGGTAACCAGCAGAAACACCATTTGCACTCCTACATGGAATATGGTCCTCTGCCTGGTCATTAACATGTAACCTGCAGAGCTGGGATATCCCTGTAGTAATGAGTGATTTCTTTGCAGCAAAAAACGTGAGCACAAAAACAATTTAGCAAGGAGAGAAGGCAGAGGAAGTTTTCTTCTTCGTCTCATGCTAAGTATCTTCTACTTTGAACCTAAAAATGTAGAATTTTGCAGCTGAAGTTAAAAACTCTGTATTTTATCAGCAGTATGAGATCACTTCACTGTACTTACGCTAATCAAGAGAGGCACCAAAGCATGGGCTTTACAGTACTCTGTCTTCTGTTGAGACAAAAGCACATGGAAGGGCTAGCATCTTTCTTAGGTCCAAAACAAAGTGACATCAATACCCCTGGTTAAAGCAAGGTAGCAGGGTGGCATCCATAATGCTGTGCTAGTTCTGCTCTATGCTTTGATCCTTTTCTCTGCCATACTTGGAAACAACCAATTTGTAAGTGCTAACTTCTCAGAAGAACAAACAACTTTACAAAAGAAAATAAAAATCTTTGAATCAAAGTACAGTCAAAATGGCATAAACCCCCCACCCTCTGCAAGTAGCTGTTGTCTTCCCTGTGTTGGGGATTGAGTTGAACGTGACCTTAAGATTTCAGCTCTCCTGCATCCTCACCCTTAAACAGTTAGTTTCTGGAAAATCAAAGAAAACCACACCTCACCTAACATTTATACCTGTGATTTCCTCAGGTCCACAGTGTTGTTATTCTGTGAGAATAGAGAGCAAATAACCAGCATTCCCCAACTGATTTATTGGCTTCTTAGAGAAATAAACAAGCATGACTGGAGCTGCTGAGCTGTGAGATAAAGGCTAAGCAGGTATTATGATCCTCTAGATCAGATTTTGAACTCCTCATTTAAGTAACCAAAATTGCAGACCCGTAGAGCTAGTCCTAAATTAATTGCTCAGTACAGAGCAGGCAAATCCCTGTCACCAGCCATCAGAACATCCACTGGGCAAACAGCCCAGCTAAGCAAATAGTTTGGCCCAAAGTACACACAAGCCCACAGCATTCGATGAGAATCACACATGTGCATAAAATCTGCTCTAGACAAAAACGTTGTCTACAGAAAACTGCATTCATGCTTTTTCAGGGTGTAGCATATACTCAAAGTGATAAATCACCTCTGTTTCTCCACCCTCCCTCCCTTAGTTGCGCAGTGACTAAATACCTCTATCAACCAAGTCAAATCAACCTTTTTAAAATTCCTCTTTCTTAATGCTCTAACATGCATGGGTTCACAAAATTAAATTACAATATTTTTATCTGTTTGGGATCAGTACTGTTTCCTCCTCCTTGTGTTTACTTTCCTCCAGTAGCTGACATCAAAATGTTTTCTGGAATGCTGGGACTAAATAAGTTATGCTTAACTCAATATCTAATACAAATAGCCCTGGGGAAGCTCCAGCAACACAATCATAAAAGCTACAGTTTCTTTTAATAGCTCGCCACACTTTGCTGATATAGTATTTCTCTAATCACCAATCTTTACGTGCCTTCCTGACCTTGGAGCTCTCTGTCCAAATGACTTTGTGGTATCAAAGGCTTGTGTCATTGGAAGAGTGAATGGCTTTCATTTTTCTCCCTGAAACTTCCGGTTCCTGGCATCTGCAAAGAATTATTCCAAGCGGTGTTTTGCTGCCTCGCGGCCACTGCCCTGTACTGGCCTGACTGATGGAAGTGACTTTTCCCAAAAAGGTTATTGTGGTCAGTGGTGGGTGGGTGCTGCACAACCAGCCCTGCTTTCTCAGCTGATTTTGCCTGGCCATTGGGCTACCACAACCACACGCTGCAGCAATTAATTACTGTGGGGGTTTGGGAAGGCATCAGATAAATAAGGTGTGCGTCACTTTCAAGCAGAACACAGCACTAAATGAAAACTCTCCACAATAACCTCTCAAGAGACTTTGATGTAACATTCACAACAAAGGTGAAGTCCTTTTACAGAAGCAATCATTGCAGGGAGACTCAAGGGATCAGGGTTTGCTCAGCAGAACATCATACGTGTCCAAAAAGCACAGTTGTAATGCTCTGACCATTTCCAGGTGATGAGAAAGTCAATGTCTAAATAACAGAGTCTCAGCTATTTATCATTTGCCCTATTAAAGATGGATTCTTGTTCTCTCCACCCCACTTTCATTTAATTTATCTTCTCTCATTATCTTTTTTGCTCTAGTTCCTTTTGTTTTCTTTATATGTAATTGGACCTACAAAGGTAGTTACTATGCCGAAACAAACTAATTGAAACTCATAGCTTTTCCTTTTTATGTTTAGGGAGTGGGCAAGGGGGCAAGGAAGAGGATTTTCAAGACAGGTTCTCATTATTTTAAGTATGCTACTGCCTTAGGTCCACAACTCCAGTTGAGCACCCTTATTATTGAGCACTGAAATGTCACGTCGCAAAACACTTGAAATCTCCATAGTTAGAATGGATAAAGCCAGGATGAGATAAGGTGACACAAAAGCTCAGAGAGGTTAGAAAACTGATGCAAGCTCATACAGCTGATCAGTAACAGATAAAATTTGAAAATCCTGCTTTTTCTTCTAAGAGACAAGATTAAGACAGCATTCCTCTGAGATGGATTATGTATTTCAATTACTTAAATTAAATTTTAATTCAAAGAATGAAAACAAAACATCTTTAGAGATCCAAATCCTCCCAAAACAACCTTACTTGACCCAAACCTCTCTTGGGACTTTCAGTAGCATGGCCCTGTAACCCTTTCTTAAATGAAAAGGAGAGGCTCTGCCACCCACTCTACCCGTGGGGAGAAGACATCCACCAGGGACACAAACATTTCACAGCCAGAGGGAACCAGCCATAGCCCCCTGCTCAGGGCTTCTCACTGCCACCATTCAAAAACAAAGATTAGGTAGGACAACTCACACCTCTGACTTGTTACCCCAGGCATCCTCCATGGGAATGCATTGCCTACAACA
Source organism: Eubucco bourcierii (assembly GCA_013396675.1). NCBI lineage: Eukaryota > Metazoa > Chordata > Aves > Piciformes > Ramphastidae > Eubucco > Eubucco bourcierii. The sequence continues at coordinate 450,925 of VWZE01020457.1, forward strand.
GCACTCACAGCCTCCATTCCCTGTCTTGGCCAGGGTTATGTAGACAGAAATAGATGCCTGTGATGTGGATACCTAATAACAGCTGAGGCGATTTACCAACTAGCTTGTCTCAGATGTTCTCCAGGTCTTTTTTGGTTAAGATTCAATGGGTCTAAAATCTCAACACCTTCAGCTACTCATAAATTAGGGTGGTGTTTTTCTTCTCTATTGAGAAGTTGGAGAGTGCTATTTAGGATCACAAAATGGTCTAGGTTAGAAGGAACATTTAAAGGTCATCCAGCCCAACTCTCCTGCAGTGAGCAAAGACATCTTCAACTAAATCTGATTGCTCGCAGTCCTGTCCAACCTAACCTTGGATATTTCCATGGATGGGGCATTTATCACCTCTCTGAGCAATCTGTTCCAGGGTTTCAGCATCTTCATTGTAATTAATTTCTTCCTTATATCTAATTTGAATCTATCCTACTTCAGTTTAAAACCATTACCTTTTATCCTATTGCAAGAGGCCCAGCTAAAACAACTGTCCCCATCTTCCTTGCAGGCCCCCTCCTTTAAGTACTGAAAGGCCACAAGAAGATCTCTTCAGATTCTTCTCTTCTCCAGGCTGAACAACTGCAACTCTCTCACTCTTTGCAGGAGGTGTGCTCCAGCCCTCTGACAACTTTTGTGGCTCTCCTCTGAACCTGCTCAAACAAGGCCATGAATTTGGCTTTTAGCAATCAATGCATATTTTCAAGAGCTTTTGGCCTTAGTAGGTTGGGTAGCTTCATGTAACACTTTTTGTACTGAAATAATATCTTCTGTACTAATATCTTTTTGTACTGAAATAATAATAGCTCTGGAAGGAAGCTCAGTAACTCTTTACTGTCACACACATAAATATGTTAAAGATTCAATAAGGTAGCAGATGCTTTCATCTGAAGTTAGCCTGAACTCAGGTTTTCAAAGCATTACCTGGGATTTTGTATTGGGACCAGTTCCTGGATGCACCTAAAATCAGGAGAATTCTCCAGGTAACTAACAAGTTTATGTAAAATTTACTAGAAGGCTTGCAGCTTCATGATCCCTCTCTGAAAAGAATGAAAGCCTGAAAGTGCTTTGGGCTGGATATTGCTGTATGACAGCAACAATCACCAGGGCTTAAATCCAGGTTTAAGGGGGGGAGGGGGGAAAAAGGGGAAAGGAAGAAAATAGGGAAAAGAGGAAAAAAAAAAACCAAAAGAAAGGAAGAAAAAAAGGGGGAAAGGAAGAAAAAAAGGGGGAAAGGAAGAAAAAAAGGGGGAAAGGAAGAAAAAGAGGGGGAAAGGAAGAAAAAATTGGAAAGGAAGAAAGAAAAGGGGGAAAGAAAAAAAGGGAAAAGGAAAAAAGGGAAAAGGAAAAAAAGGAAAAAGGGAAAAGGAAAAAAAGGAAAAAGGGAAAAGGAAAAAAGGGAAAAAGGGAAAAGGAAAAAAGGGAAAAAGGGAACAGGAAAAAAGGGAAAAGGAAAAAAGGGAAAGGGAAAAAGAAAAAGGAGGGAAATGGAAAGAAAAAAAAAATGGGGGAGGGGAAGAAAAATAAAATCCTGGTCATACCTTAGAATGACGCCTCACAATGCACACGGGACGACTGAAAAACCAATCCTGTTTCTTATTTCCAACTGTAACGTAAAAAGACTTCCAAATTCCCTAGAGACTGACTAAAAATATGCCAAAAAAGGCCAGGTAGCAGCAGTCAGATTCTTCTGAATTAAATTATAACCACGTGCATAGCACATTGCAACGTGCATAGAGCCACTTGGATGTCTGAATCTCAAATTTTATGACGAAACTCAGGGGTATTTCTAAAATTGCCAGGAAAAGTCAGAAGCTCAGCCACAATCTCACCTATTTTCTCCCTTTCTGAATGTCACTATTAACTGTTTAATTAGGTTTGTCTCCTGAGAGTAGGAGAGAAACCCCAATACCCACAGTCAGGAGGATTTGGAAAAGGAGAGAGGGGAGGAGGCAGGAAGCTCCTTGTCTGTGGCTGGGCCTCTGGGCAGGGTTAGGTCTCTGGCTGGGCTCAGGGATGAATCTGCCATGTTTTAACAGATCTGTGGGTGTTGCAGTCAGGCTGCGTTCAACTTCCTGTGGTTCCCCTTCAGACATGTCCTGTTTGCGGAGTTCTGACGGGAATGCTTTCTGCTGGGCTGGCAGAACCCAATGCTCTGAACCTAGTCCCAAAGCTTTCAGCCCATCTTTGCAGCACTACCAAGGGTCTGAGCTATATTTGATGACATCCATTCTTTTTTCAAAAGTTCCCCTGTGGCTAGCAGGGTTTCCAGGCCATGCCTGATGGCCGTGGCATGGGTGTGGTGTACCAGCTGTCAGAAGTGCTTTGGGACAGGCTGGTGTAGTCCTTAAGAGTGTCACAGACTGAGATTATCTTACTTTACTCTTTTTCCAAGGATAAAGGGCAGTACAATAATTACACTTTCACTGCAAAGGGACCTGAACAGGCTGGGTGGGCAGAGGCCAATGGGATGAGATTTAACAAGGCTAAATGCAGGGTTCTACACTTTGGCCACAACAATCCCAAGAAGTATTACAGGCTGGGGACAGAGTGGCTGGAGAGCAGCCAGGCAGAAAGGGACTTGGGGGTGCTGGTAGAGAGTAACTGACCATAAGCCAGCACTGTGCCCAGGTGGGCAGGAAAACCAATGGCATCCTGGCCTGGATCAGGAACAGTGTGGCCAGCAGGACAAGGGAGGTTATTCTGCCCCTGGACTCAGCACTGGTCAGGCCACACCTTGAGTGCTGTGTCCAGTTCTGGGCCCCTCAATTCAAGAGAGATGTTGAGGAACTGCAATGTGTCCAGAGAAGGGCTCCGAGGCTGTTGAAGGGCCTGGAGCACAGCCCTGTGAGGAGAGGCTGAGGGAGCTGGGGGTGTGCAGCCTGCAGAAGAGAAGGCTCAGGGCAGACCTTGTTGCTCTCTACAGCTATCTGAAGGGACTAGGAATTTTTTTCCTTGTGAGAGTGACAGAGCACTGGGACAGGCTGCCCAGGCTGCTCCCCCTCATTCAAGAACCATCTGGATGAGTTCCAGTGTGATCTGCTCTGGGTGATGCTGCTGTGGCAGGGGGGCTGGACCAGATGAGCTTTCGAGGTCCTTTCCAGCCCCTGACACTCTATGATTCTATGAAACCCCAGTGCTCATGTTCTCCTGCCCCCCCACTGTCTCCCAGTTGGCCCCAAGCAGGCCGAAATCCACTGCTGTGGCCTGCAGCCTTGCAGGCCTTGGCTTACCACAGGGTCCTCCTGCATAGTTCCTTAGCTACCAGATAAGGATCGCTCTGCAAGACTTGAGGAGGCAGGGAGAAAAGAACAGCCCTTGCTGCCCACTTCTAACGTGTTGTCAGGATTATGGGACTGGATAACATAATTATGATATCCAGGGGTGAGTAGTTCATCCCCTGGGATGGATCTTGGTCTTTTTCGATTTTTAGGGAGTCTGGGATAACCTGGAACCCCTCAAACCACGACACCTGGCTTGGAGTGCTGTCAGCAAGGCTTTTGGGGCCCATGGTGGCCCAAAGGGTTAGCAGTGGCACCAGGTGTATTATGGGCCCCGCCTTCCTCCTGGTAATATTAATCTTTCCAGAGGCTGTAACAAAAGCAGACTGGGTATCTCTGACAAGACTGAGGAGAACAGCAGCCCCAAAGACATGACAGCTGAGAAGCTTCGTCTGGGCCCCTTTACCACAAAGACTCTGTGCAGGTCACAGGAATGCTCAGCTGCCTTCTGCTTACCCACTCTGTCCAGAGCCCTTTTGCATCCAGCTTGAAGCTGCATAGTGGAAATAATTTGCCTGTGCAGTGCCTAAAAGCTGTAATATTTTATAGCGCCCAGCACTCTCAATTCTTTCTCTTACTGTTTTCTAAATCCAGCAAAACCAAACCAACTTAGAACCACAGAATCATAGAATCAATCAGGTTGGAAGAGACCTCCAAGTGTCAACTTCTGACACTTGCCTGTTAGCATGTGTTGTAATAAGAAACATTCTAAGCCACTGCAATTTAAGCAGCCAGAATGAGAGAATATTACTGAAGCAATGGTTAAATAAAGGACCCAGAAATGGGGATTTGAAGTCCCTGTTCACCTTAGATTCACAATTTCTACACCTTGGTTTCTCCACAGAAAAATACTCTTTGTGTAGCAGAATAATTACAGATTATTTTCATTATAGGCTTTAACAGGATGGCAACATGCAGCATATAAATCAAAGTTATTACAGGGGAAGAAAGAAGACCTTTAGTAAAAAAGCCAACAAAAAAAACAACCAACAAACCAAAACAAAAAAAAACCAAAAAAACCCCCAAACACCAAACCAAAAAAACCCAACCCCAAAAAGGCAGTAACTGTGACACTATGTGTAAATACAGACATATCCCAAATATAGAAATCCAAACTATCCCATTACATTACAACCAATTACACTTGAAGACAAAAGGGCACCTAAAAAAAAAAATGCCTGTGAAAAGACTCAAGTGTTTTTAAAAAATAATAATCCATTCCAGACAACAAGCAAACAACCTTGTTTGTAGCATGGTAGTAGCTATACTTCCACAACACAGGAAAAGAGGTGAATTCCAAGCACTGAAATATTTCTTTTGTCACATGCCTAAAACCTGGAGCATTTGGGGACAGCTATAGCATTATCTTGAGTGAACACAGGGCCAGTGTAATTAGGAATAAAGAGGTAAGAAGCAAGGGGAATTGCCTGCATAGCTTCACTTTGTAAAATCCTCCCATGGAAGGTGGCAGGTAGGAAATCTGCATAATAACAAAGCTGTCAGAAGACAAGGCCAACTAAATACAACTACTAGAATTAACATTTTGCTTTGGCCTGTTCTCAGGATTCTCCTCTCTCCTCCCAGGTTTCATTAGACGTAGCTAAAGCTGTTGCTATTGATATTTTTCAGTATATGATTTTTGCAACTGTTTTGCCTCTTTGCTTTGTGGGCATTGCTGTAAGAAGCAGCTACTGAACCACCAAACACTCCTCTCAGATATCCCAGTTAAAACGTAGAATAAATTCCTTGGTTCCCTTCTAGCCTATCTAGACTTAGAACTGTGTAAATAATCCAGTTTGACCACAAACCAGGGCTACAATGTGTTATAGCTTCTTACTGGAGGAGATTACCTTCTCCACTGACTGTCAAATCCTTGCTCTTGAGGATCACTGGAAGCCCTCTGCAATTTGACTGCACCCACACAGCTCTTGGGATACTTATTTGTGCTTCCCAGATGACTCATCGGTCCCTTCCCAGCTGCCTGTGGTCTTTGCTCAGCTGCTGACTCTCAGACAATCTCCAGCGTGTGGATGTCCTCCCAGAGTGCTATCAGGCTACAATCAGGGAGGTGCCATAAGGGACTGCACCAGCAGTGGAGTTGATCTTCAGGGCTGCCTTCCCCAGTGTACAAATTAAGACATCATTACTTAAGTTGGCCTTTAAAATGGAGAGTGATTCTCAATATTAAGCAGTCATCCTCTGAGAAAAACCAAAACCAAAACCCAGCCATTTTCTAAAGTAGAAAGCTTTTTCTGACCTGTACTTAGGCAGTTTCCAAAATTTCAATTAATATGCTGAAGTTTGTTGTGTTTTCTCTTGTTTCTGGAAACACATGCATCATAGTAAGGAGTAAGAGGTCAGACGAGGAATACAGACTAAGGTTAGGGCTCTAATTTTATACCCTTGGGCTTTTTTAACCATTCAGACTTCTTTTCCTGCAAGTTACTCCTGCATATTTTGAACAAAGATCTCTGCTACATAGAGAAAAAGATCATGTTAGCTAATGCAGTGTTATCACTGTAATGTGATCAAATCAATGAACCACCTTACAAAAAGGCTACACTGGGACAAATGTTCTGACTGCTCCCCAGCTAGTATTCTTTTTCTTATTATTCCATATCTTGTGATGTTTGAGGATTCTTTAGCTGTGAATAGGTGAAAGACTTTCATTGGAGAAAGAATAAAAACCAGAAAGGACTGGAACATAGTTGAGAATGCAAGCAAAATATTAAAACATTAAGAAAATGGAGAATATTTCATAAAAACAGAGAAAGGATGAGAAGAGAAGAGACTGGAGCTATGATGTTGTTTAGAATGGTAATACTGCTCCCTCTCTCTTCTCCCTTTTAGTCCCATCCAGTCTTCCACATTCCTGCTTGTGGCAGCAGTCTGGCCCCTTTTTTATTTTTCAGAAGGGACATTAGAAGTGCATTGTAATTAAGCTATTTCAAATACATTCATTCATCTTTCCCACTAAATATAACAAGTATTATGGTCTCTTTTGAACCCCATTTTCCATTTTGAGAGAAGATTTGCCCAAGAAATGAGAAACTGAGTAAAGTATTTTACAGCTGCATTACACAATTGGTGCTATGCTAGTGCATAATATTTTTGTGTTTCTTGTTAAACCTCCAGTTGTTCTTAAATCAGCAAACATAAGGGGTTTTCCCATCCTGGCAGTTCTCCTACTTGCTAAAAGCAGCAAACACTATGCTGTGAAGCATACAGTAGGAAAGTCCCTGGTTTCAAGAAATATTTAAAAGCAATTTTTAGATGTTCAGTTCAGTTTTGTCCAAGTCATGAATAATTTTGATCTCATTCCAAATTAAAAAAAACAAACAAACAAAACCAAACAAGCAAAAAGCTGCAATTGTTTGCTGCAGAAATGTTTTTTGTTTTTTTTAAAATAAATTCATAGAGCGTTCTGCATATGTACAAAATACATTCTAAGGACATAGAACAGATGTGACAATATTCATTTTGTGACAGTTTCTCTCTTTTTTTTTTTTTCTCAGTCCTATATTCAACTCCTCCAGGTCATTTCACTATATATCACTATTTCTCTGTATGCCAAAAGCACTGGAGACAGGAAAAAATATTATAAAAATATTTTGTGACATCTGCAAATGTGTGCACATATGTCTTTTTTTTTTTTTTTNGAGAAACTTTATAACTCTTGCTACTTACAGGCTGGAGAAAAGAGGTCTGCGGACACTCTAACCCCACTAAAGCAAAGTGTGAGATATGAGTCTTCCAGCAAAGGAATGGAACCTGGTATCCATCAGGTTACAACTCTGCTTTGGGCAGAAGAGCTCTGGTGCAGGCAACAGCAGCAGACACACCTAGTGGAGTTTGTCTATTATGTACAGTGATCTATGGAGGGAGAACAGAGTGAAATGGCTCTTACATTTACTGACCATATGGTCCACTCTGCCATCATTTACCTCCATACAAGAGAGAAGTCACCTGCAGAGGGCTTCTGATTTTATGCTTAGACATCAGTGTGTTAATGTGCACGGACTCTACACTGAGGAGCAAGTTTTCCCAAGCTTTTCTCTTTATTTGTCAGAGTTAGGTAATTTTCATTAGTTCTACAATAAATCCTGAACTCTGCAGAGCTGCCTATAAAACCAAAGCAGGATCAGTTGAAGTATGCAGAAAACAGCTTTTCAGCAGGGTGGCTGCTGCTGAATATAGCCTGTGGGCTGTTATTTCTCTCCACGAAGGTCAAACTAATGACTCTTCACTTAAAAAGAAACCATACAAGTCTGCTAAGAAAAACAGTTTCAATGAACAGCAGAGCAGGGGAAGTGGTTAAGGTGATCAGCATGAAGTAACACAAACTGATTTGCCAATACTGCTGAAGAGATTTGAATGATATGTCCCAGAGCGATGAAACGGGGCGGGGGTATGGGGGGGGAGGACGAAGACACAGATGATTTGCCATTGATGAATGTTGGCCAGCTAACAGTTTAACTGGTGGTTGCTGGAAACCTGCTAGGATTAGGTGGTTGTAACCATTAAATGCTATTATAAAGCCTATGTATTCCTCACATTGAAGCAAAATAAGCAAATACTTATCAATACTGAAAGTTAGGGCAAGAGATGTGGGCAACTGTATTTTCCCATTAGTATTCATTTCTCTACTTCTCTGGGGTTGCTTTTGTTCTTGGTTGTTGTTGGGGTTTTTTGAAAGTACCAAATGACTTCAGGAAAGTGTTGTGGTATTTCTAGCAAGTAGCAAGAATCGTCTGAAAGAGGGTTGGGTGTTCTTTTTAAAATGAACCGAGGCACAAAATGGTCCCTTCCTCCCCTTCACTGTACCCCAAATTATTTATACGTTTATATTAAATCTCTGGGAGAGTCAGAAAGAGAGGGAAAGGTTCAGCTGTGAGTGCAAGCTTTTGGAGGAGGTGCTGCATTTTCTTTGGATGTGTGCTGTGCACACCACAGAGCCAGCACTTCATCAGAAGTGACAGAAGCTGAGTACCTGCCAACGTCAGGAGGAGAGAAGGCAGGTCTCACAGACACAGGAACCAGCAATAGAACCAGCAGCTCAGCTGGACTCCTGGAATGTCCCTGCAGTAGAAAGTACTCCATCTTCAGGGCCCTTCTTGCTGTCACTCCCAGACACCATTTCCCATCGCTCCTTTCTTCTTACTCATGCCAGGTTTGAACTTAATGGCTGTCTGGCTCATATTTCTTCATAAAGATAGCTGAAAACTTCTCACCATGTTGATATGCTCAGATGTTTGGAAATGCTCTACCCAAGAACAGTACCTTTTGCCATCTCTCTCTGAAACCTCAGGTCAGCAACTCACCAACCTCCCTGTGCAACAGTAGGGGTAAAAGCTTGGGTCCTGACCTTAATGTTGTGCCCTATTGCCTGAGGGAAGGTGTGTGACCCCCCTGACCCATACATTTGTTCATGCAACCCCAGGCAAGGAGCTCATCCTTTCCTACATGACATGACAAAGGAACACACTCTTGTCACTCCATTCATAGTCTTTGCTCTTCCTCTATTCCTTGGACCACTAGACAAAAATGTCATTTTCAAGTTTTGCCATCCCAAAGGTGCTTCTGCCATAAAAAGTGTGGCAGGAAAGGAACAGAGATCTCTTCAGCAGCAGCTTTGCTGCACCAGGAAGCAGAGCTATCCAAAGCTGTTTGAGAGCGGCGACCATGCCCTGGGCTGTCACTGCAGTAGGGCCACCTTGAGTACTAAGGTCTACAATGGCAGTAGCTGGAACAAAACTTTCCACAAGGGAAGGAGAGGGAAGAGGGCATGGAGTTACTCTGCTATGAGCAGCAGGTTGCTGCCCAGGTCAAGTCTTCCCTGCCTAGAACTCTAAGTAGTCCTGGCCTATGGCTTTTATCCCACTACAGCCAGCATTCAGTTGATAAAACTTCATATTTGTGTACCCATTTTTGAGTCAGCACTGTGTTCCTTGGGTTACAGTAAGAGAAAACCAGGTTCTATAAACATCCTGATAATATCCAACCTGATATACCCACGTCCTCAAGGCTGCCCACCCTCTTTCTTCCTGCCTCTGCTTTTGCTCATTCTAAACCATGTCTGCCTATTCAGTCTATGAGCCTGTATCCATAGTTGCTATTTATTTACTTTTCATTAAAACGCTGATCCTGAATTTGTGGCTGACTATATTTTGAAAGTGATGACATGGAAGTTTGTGGCTTTACATGTGGCTTTGTCAAAAATAGCATTAGTAGGGTTTCTTGGTCATGTGTTTTCTCTAAGTGACAGAGCAGTTTAAAAGACTTCTCAACATAGTAATTTTCAGAGCTATCTCAGACTAATTTCTATTTTAGAGTGTAGAGATTGACAGAGATAAGCTGTTCCCGCACTTTCACATTTACTCACACTAGAGCTTTCAGAAGATCTCATGGCCTATTTTTGCTCAGTTTTTGAGGGCAACTAATTAGTTCTATTTGAGGAGAGGAGGCAGAAGAGTAGTTCATAAAACTCCTAGGTCAAAAGTGCTATAACTTCTGCTTACCTATAGTTCTTTTTGTCTTAATTTTCCTTGTTTTGAAATCCATTCCTCTCTGTTTTATGGTTTTCTTTCCATACCACTTCTGGTGATAAAAGAGGACAATCCTATTAGTATTTTCCACGTGGTCCATGATTTCTGAAGCACTGTTAACTAGCTACATCTGAACTATATAAGAAGTTTGTGGGTGCTCAGGATTTCTGGCTGAATCGGACTCTGGATGATGCTGTCTTGGTTTGTGCCAAGGCTGCTATCGCAGGGACTTTAAAGGCAGGACAGAGGTCTGTTTGCTACAAGCAAAGGCTGTACTGCTGGATGCAGCCATTGCCTGGCTTGGTCACCCCTTGGATGCATTCAGCTACAACTGCACTCAGGAGATAAATAATCAAAGAATATGGTGGGGAACACAGGTGGCAGGATCTGAAGTTACTTTTTTCCCCATGTTGCTACAGGAAGAGGCTAAGGAGCCCAAACTCCAACAGGAGCAGAACAAGCAACAGAAGTGCTTGGAGAAGAGGATACTGAGGGGTGACCTCATTAATGTTTATAAATATGTATAGGGTGAGTGCCAAGAGCACAGAGCCAGACTTGGCTCGGTGATGCCCACCAGGACAAAGGGCAATGGGTGGAAGTTGAAGCATAGGAAGTTTCACGTAAATGTAAGGAGAAATTTTGTCACTGTGAGGGTGACAGAACACTGGAACAGGCTGTCCAGGGGCATTGTGGAGTCTCCCTCTCTGGAGATATTCAAAATCCACCTGGACATGTTCCTGTGTGATCCTGCTCTGGCAGGGGGCTTGGACTGGCTGAGCTTTTGAGGTCCCTCTCAGCCCCTAACATTCTGTGATTGTGTGAACTGGTTTTCAGGGAAGTAAGTACTTGGAAGGCAGCAGGTCTCCTGGTGGTTCAGGTTTAGTTTTCATCCTCACTTAGATCAAAACATAAGTCTTTTTCCTCCTTGGTAATAACTGGTCCTTTGGGTAATTTTCAGAATACACTGTAGAAATTACAGGCAAAAATCAACTAGTGAACAGACAATCAAAAAAATGCTTTGGGAAAAATAACTTCAGAAGATTAGTACTACTGAAATTCTTCAGGGAAAGGAAGAAGAGTATGGACACAGTAATGAGTTTTAATAGACATTAGCACAGATTGCCTCCCTGGAATGCACTAAAGGCACACAACCAGAAGGCTATAAAGCCAGCCACAAATACATGAGATAATATAAGCAGTAATCTCATTATTAGGAACAACAAATTTTTAATTTATTAGGAGAAAAAAGATTTTCTACCATAATGAAAAAAAAAAGCCAAAGCATAAATTCTGAAAAGAGGTGTGCATATGCCTATATACACTTAGGATTACAGTACAAACATATAAACCTTAAGATTTATTTAGCTGTGATTAAACTAAATATGAACTAAATTCAAAAGCAGACTGTTAAGAGGTAAGAAAAGCTTTTATGAGTGGACCCCACATATTTTTTCTCTGCACAAAACGTATCAGCTTAAAGGGGTATTCGAAACCAAAACCTATGCTTTATCATCCACCATAGACCACCCAACAATCCAACCAAACACCCTTGTAGGTCACCAATTTTCACAGCCAGTAGAAATGGGAAAGTAACTCTCATTAAAACCCTTAGAATACGCAAAACATCAAGCATCAAAACACACATAATACAAAATAATACATCCACATGAAAGGAGTATTCACACCAACCCAAATTAATTATGACTCCTCCTAAACCACAAACCTTACAGCAGTAGTAGGAGAATGACGAATATTTATCTCCTGTGCCTCTAAACAGGTCATCCTCTCTTTAGATACTGATTCTAAAAATCCTCCTCAAAACAATTACTGAGGGCCTCAGCTGGTTTCTGAGGAGGAGGATGCCTGGCCCTGCACCCACTGTGGCAAAGCCCCTAATTGCTTGCCTCTACTAATGAACTAATCTCAGGCACCTGGAACTAGCAGGCTCCATGCCGGGCAGGCCAGTCTCAGGTTACCTAAGAAATGCTCCAAATATATTCACGCAGATCACTAACCCTACAGATGTGCAAATATTGCTTTTGTCATGTTGCTTGGAGAGATGCACACGTGTTTGCAGTGCTACAGCACATAAAACCTGAAGATGAATTCATTGTGTTGCTTTAATCCCTTCCAGAGGCCAGGTGAACATTCAAGGAGCCAGATATGTCTGTTGATTATCCACATTACTCATTGCATTAATCCACTTGTCTCACACAGTATCTCAAACGCTCACAGCATAAGTATGTAGGTGGCTGGAAAAAAAATGATACATATTTCATGGGTGCCTGTTGTCTGTAACATGAATCCTAATCAGGAAGTAAGCCTAAAACTTTGACTAAAACCTAAACAAGTCCAAGCTTTGCTGATGCCTAGAGTTTTTAAAATTACAATTAAAAGACCTGGAAGCCACCAGAGGATGGAAGCGAGCCTCGGTGTAAGCCTTCTGAGCAAACTATCCCATTTTAAACAAAATTTAAACAGGCAAACAGGCAAACAGTTGTCCGTGACCTCACAAATCAAAACAGGTGTCATGCAGCTTTCCATCCAACCATCCACAAATTTATTCTCCTTTCCTGGACTGATTGCTCTGATAAACATGTGTCAGATTCTAGGTATGTGTCTGGTTTCATTTGAGGAGGGAAGAATGATATAAACAAAACACAATTTAGCAGGAAAATACAAGAGAGCAAGAACAGGCTCTCTTCTTGTCTCTGACAAATTGCTCCAAGATACGGCTGCCTGGCTTTTAGGTGACGTTCACACAGGTTGATTAGCATTTAAAAAACTAACCCAAATTAGATCAGATCAGTAGATCAGGTTTTGAATTTTTTTCTTCTTCAAGAAACCATAAAAAAACCCCAAACCCAACCAAAAACTCCCAACAAAATAAATCCACCAAAAAACCAACCAACCAACAAATGCAAAACCCCCACCCCCAAACAAAAGCCAACCAACAAAATAATACAAACCCACAAACAAACAAAACCAACCACACAACCCACCCAAATCTACAAAAAGAAACCACTTAAATTGACTTTTTCAGGTCAAACACCTGGATAGATTATTTTTGCTATTTATTGACTGAATAGCAAACTTCCAGCTTCACTGAAAAAGATTGTGCACAAGTGAACTCCAGATAGGATGATAAAAGAAAGGCAGGCAAAGGAGCTTTAAAGGCTCAGAGCCTACCAGCACTAAACTCAGACACTGGTGCACACTATGAATCTCCCATTGACAGCTGAGTTTCCAAGATTTCCTTTATAAATATATCTAAATAATACTGTCAAATGTAGACTGCCAGTATACATCAGTACACTCTTACTAGTTCAAAGAGCATTCCAATAGAGAGCAAACCCTTTTTTTTTTGGTCTCTATTCTAGTAATTAGCAGAAAAGTGACCTCAATTATCATTACTCAGTGTGAACACTGAAAGTATCAAAAATGCCCTTGACTGAAGAATTACAGAGATAGCAGCAATGTAATGAATGCAATGAATGCAACCTATGATGTTGAGGAGAGCAGCAGAACTATCACCAATCTGCTGATTTCATCTATGGCAGTAAAACTCTGTGTGAAGAAAGAAGCTTTTCTTCTTTGAAACTGCTCAGCCAGCTCCCCTGCTTTGAGATAATAGGCAGGAGATGGTGAAGCCACAAGCATCATCAGACAGACAGTCCTGCTGTCTCCATTTGACCCTGGGATGCAGGAAGTAAGGGTGCCACAGACAGCGAAATACATCCTGTGCCTCCTTTATTGAACACTCAGCCAGCACTGAGCAAAGAGAATGCTAAATCCTCACAAAAGAATTTCTCTGTTTGCCATAAAGAAAATATTGAACACATTAGCATCAATACATTCTTCACTTGTCCTCACTAAGCACACACACTCCCAGCAAAGGTTACAATCAGATGTGTATGCACAAAAAAATATCTCCTCTGAAAATTTATTTAACAAATTCAACACTTGACAACTTAAAATAATTTGTCAAAGAAATTATTGTAAGGCACTAAGGCACACTGTATGTTGAGATATGGTATGTTCACAAAGAAAGGGGGTAATGTAGACCTCTTCAGATAGAAGATATTTCCTGGAACCATCCTGTCATCATCCATTAAAAAAGCAATAGTAAAAGTTGGAGACTGTATTTAAAGAAAGGGAAATATTTCGATGACCCTAAACCAAGATACTTCTTGGAAAACCTCTTTTTGCCTACTCAGATTTTCTTTCTTTGTTTAGTCACTTATGACAAGGTCCCAGGTGATTTACCCTTCCCATGACCTTTGTCTTTTCACTGAAGTGGTGACCCTAGATATTAATGTGGGGTTTGAGACTGTCTTTTAAAGCATTTATTCTCATTTCAGCTGTTATTGATGAGCACTTGTTTTCATAAAGGCTGCTTTTTTTACATGCAGGGTAAACATTCTCACTTCCCATGACCTGTGGATTCACTTTGCAGTGTGAGGGGCTGGAGTACTCCCAGGTACTCCCACCTGCCTTCCCACACAGCTTGAACTCAACTTCACCTCCCCAAGCATTCAGCACTCCCTCCTTGGTCAGGCCAGGTCTCTAAGCTTCTGTTCCAAGCAACAATACACAGCACCCCTAATTGTCAGTGGGTTTAAAAAAAAAACTAAACACCAAAACCAAATCCAAAACATATATGCACCGTATATATATCTGCATGCAAGGCTACAGAGCACAGGTGAGGACAAGCAGTCTGCAGTTCTAAGGCAGAAGTGTAAATTTCAATTGAGTTTATATTGCAAAGTGGTTTGTAAATCTCTTGCATTCATTTTCTGTTGAGGTTCTAGGACTGTGCACACACAGAGACACACACATGGAAAATAAAGAGAAGCAATCCTGCTCTGTGGAGTGAGTGAACAGGAAGGTTTCTACTGACTTCAGCAGGGTTTCAGCCTTTGTCACGTCAGCAAAACCACCATCTGTTGAACCAGAATCTTCCTTTTTGCTCTCTTGCAGCCTCTTCACTCCTGCTACCTTTCCTGAAGTGTTTGGCACGGCTTAGAGCCAGCAACATGACCAAAAAAAAAAAAAAAAGAAGGTCCCTAAGTGGGATCTCATGTAACAGCTCCTGCATTTCTAAATGATTTGTGAAAACCTATCTGCAAACTGTTCCTGTTTTCCAGAACTGAGTCCTCTGAAGAAACTTGGCTGCGAAGTCATTCAGTGAATTTGGTAGTGAGTCGTTTGTGCTGTAGGAAGATTCTATTTTCATTTGTGCAGGGTCTTAAAGAATCTGAAATCATATTATGTGTTCTATATATTAGAAAAACCTTTGACTTTTATGAGCCTCAGCATGTGAAGCTGTCTTCTCTTCTGTCAGGGAGAACTGACAGGTTGCCTGCCATCACCTCCTCTCCAGCAAAGTCAGCAGCCCACACTGTCAGTGTGAAAACATCTGTTGAATGGATTTATTGACTAGGTCTTAGGTGTGAGTTGTTGAGAGTTGTTTTTTTCCACACTGTTTATTACAGCCCTGACCTAATGAACTTCATTTGTTGACATGTTTCCCTCAGTGTCTTACTTGATCCTGTCTCACATTTCTTTCTACTGTGCTGTTTTCTTGGAAACAGGAGTTCATGGCACATCGGCGTGTCCACCAGTTGCAAATCTACCAGGCTCAGATGGCTACAGTTGGCATGGCAGGATTAGATAAACATCGGTCGGTGTCCAGGACCCCATCTTCCCCCGCTGATTCCACATTACCTCACCCAGACGTGGACCAGCCCAGCCAGCATGTCTACACAACTGGTAGGATTCCCTAAAGGCTGCTTTTAATAGGCAGGGCAAATGCGTTTGTTCATGTAGGATCAACAGATTTAAATGCCTCAAATACCTCCTGCAGCAATGCTCTCACTTTTAGCCTTGCTGTTCCTCAGTTTCATGACACTGCACTGGCATCAAGTCAACCAGTGCAGCTGATAAATCACAGAGTTAATATTCACATAGTCATAAATTATTATCGTTGACTGGCTCTGGCTATATAGCAACAGGTGGCTTTTTTTGGTGCCTTTAAGTCATTTACAGCTTTCCCCCTTCATTTCCCTATCCTCTAGTTATTTTCTCTGTGTTTTTGTCAAGAGACCAGCAATGGGTGGAAAAAAGGCTGGCATTAAGTAGGAAAGCTGCAATATAATTCTCAGTGTCTTCACTTGACAAGTCACTCTGTGCTACAAGGTTGCTCTCCCTATAGAAAGAACAAAGCTGTAGCCATGAGTAGAGGATGCTGCTGGCTACAGCTGTGGTGTCTTTCAGCAGCTGTGTGGAGTCTGCAGAGGAAGGTTTTCTGGTCATGCTCTGGGTAGTTCCATCATTCAGGGCGCACATCCTGTTGATACAGCCTGGGCTATCCAAAGCAGAGTGATTAGAATTCAGTGAAAGGAAAAAAAATTACCACAGAAACCCCATTTCTTATTACAGGCAATCCACACTTGCAAAAGGGTCCAAATTTTACAGGCTTGAATCTCGGTTTAACATTACAGCATGATTAGAAGTGAAGATTCACTTTGTGTATGAGCAAGGGCAGATAAATACTTGGAGATACTGCTTATTCAGATTTTTGCCAGAAGTATTAGTTCCTTCACACTGGTTGGCAGAAGTTGCCATGCCCTGAAAGCCTAGAACTCCTCAGGCTGTGATGATGGATTGATGTAGGATAGGGTCCTTAATGGGGACTGTATGTGACTGTGCAAGACAGTGTGCTCTGCCATCTTTCCAGTTAGAATGTGGACTTGGATAGCAAAAATGCATTGTTTTAACAACAACCAAAAACCCTGCAAAAGAAAAGGAGATGCTTTTAAAGCATTCCAAGTAAGTAGGTAAATGAATGCAAGATGACATTCAAAGATGAAAATCATAACTTCTTCATTAAATACACTGTCAGTTTAGGAATTTGGCTTGTTGAGTAATACACACCTTTGGATGGAACAGAAAGACACAGGATCATTCACTTCCCACAAGTTTCTGCAAAAAGATGAGTTTTGTGTAGAGAGGATTGTTATACCACTCTTAAGGGTATAATAATTATTATAATTAGATAAAATATTATAATTTATAATTATTATATAATAATGATAAAAGGCACTCTTTTTCGATGTGTGGTGCAGAGAGTTCACAAATCACTGTAAACTCATTCTAAACAAAATCACAGAGCAGACCAAAAGTGAGCTCACTCTGGGTAGGCTTGAATGTTGTTGAGTGTTCAAAAATACACTGATTCCACTGGAAAGTTTGAACAGAGATACAAATGTACAGGCTGCTCTTGCAGTCTGATTGATAAGGTTTACTGACACCTCGTAAGTCCCTGGGAGGGCACTGGCATCAAGTGGCTCATGTATATCTGGAAACTTGTGACATCAGTGGGACCAATCGAGAAAGAAAACATGAAGCTGAGATGAAAGAGAAGGAATGAAATGACAAAGGACAAAACAGAATGGAGATGGTGTGGGGAAATGCGACATACTAGGCATAAAAGGGAGTCAAGATCTGACGTGAGGGAGCCTGGTGTGTGCTGCAATGGAAATGCAGAGACAAGATGTGTTAGTATGGGGTGAACATTCTAACCACACCCTGGTAGTAAAGATGAACAACAGAGCATGAAAGAGACAAAAAAATGCATCTTATTCCAGCTGAGAGTCTCAATCCTTCACTGAACTCCTTTCTCCAAACCCAAAATATCTTTTTCATGAATTCTTGTTTCTTCTGTTGAATCTTTTTCAGACCTTGCACCGCTATTTAAAGGTAATCATCTCTACTCACTGCAGAAAAAAAATCCTATTTCCAGTTTCTCTACAACTTTATGCTTCAGGTTGTCTGCTTTGGCTCTGTACCTTCACCTCTTTTCTATCCTCTAGGTGCTGGCTGAAGACCTAGTGCAGTGCTGTAGCTGTATTCAAGCTGTAGCTATGCTAACAGCCAGGGTGACTGACCCTTTCACAGGTCCAACAGAGCACACACCTCTGCATTTCCTTTCTGCTTGAAAAAATTCCTTTCCTTGTCTCTGGGCTTATAGACTTACATAGTTAAACTTTATCACTGCAGTTTCTGAATACATTGGAAATTGAGTGATTTTCTGTACTATGAGATTAACACCTTTGGAGTGACAATGAACAGAAACTTTGCAGCATCAACAGCTCCAATAGAATTTCTGTGAATAACTAAATTGATATGTGTATTACTAACACATGGTTATGGTATGGTATAGAATGGATTTATTTGTGCATTGTATTTCCTGAGTCTGGATGATGCCTCAGCATTGATTCAATGGTCAGTGAAAGAAAATTCTCCTGGACCCAGTTTTTATCTGTTCTTACACAGCTTTTCCAAAATCCTTTGGGAATGAAAGCCCTGAGCAACCTGGTGTGATGACAATGTTTGACCTGCTCTGAGCAGAGGGTTGGATTGCAAACCTCTGGAGTTTCCTGCCAACTTGAGCTATATTAAAGATCTATCACTTACTAAGACTGAGTTATATTAAGGATCTGTGACTTACTGGATGCAAGCAGTCATTGTCCACAGCAACACTACCATTTTTTAAAGCAAGAAAGGAAGGAATTGGGGGGACAGGGAGGGTAGAAAAGGACATCACGAAATGAGGTTGAATTCAGGCTTTAGCAATCAATGCGAAAACACTTCCCTGCCTTGAATTATTTCTCACTATTTTGTTGTTTGGGTTTTTTGGTTGGGTGGGTGTTTTGGGGGTTTTTTTGGTGTTTTTGTGGGGTTTTTTTCCCCTCTGTGTAGACAATATGTTCTTGGAAGAAAAAAAAGGTAGAAAGAAAACTTTTGTGGCAGAATATTACACGGGGATCAAAACAAATGTTTTTGTGAGCCATGAAGGAAAATTCTCTTAGACAAATATGTGAAGGGAATCAGAATGGTGATGGTTGTGAGAGAGTTATGCAATATATACATACTGTATGCACAAGATAATCACTTAAAGATGCAAAAAACCGTGAAGTCTACTTGATGTTCATTTAGATGGTTTGCAGAATATTTGACATTATGCATTTCAGAGTTTTCTTTTGAACAATTTATTAGATATTCTTCCCTTGGGGTCTTTTTATTGGCACTGTTGTTCTCCAGGGCATTTCACCTTCTTCAAAGCATGGTCCTAGCCAACAATTTTCAGGTCTCTTGCTCTCCCCTCTGTTCCAAATATTACTAAAAGTAGCTGACCCACATAAAATATTTTGGAAAAGACTGAGCATTAAGGGGTCCTCACCAGGAAAATTTTGGTTTTTCTGACTTACTGCAAATTCTGTTTCTTTTGTCCTGTGTCCTTTATCATTATGTGGTTCAGTGGTGCCACCATTCCAGTCTGTCATCAGGGCCACATTCTGACCTCAGTAATATTGGTGTAAATCCAGGATAAATCCACCAGTCTCAATGGAGCTGCTCGAATTTACACAAGGAATCTGAGAGCAGAATCTGGCTGTAGGCATTTGTTTTGGAGAGACAGAATAACCATCTTTTATTAATATTTCACAGCAGCTTGCAATTGAAAACAGTTGTCTCCCACTCTGTTTGTTGGAGTGGGGAGATTATTGGCTGAATCCTGTTAGGGAAATCCTACAGGCTAATTTTAGCAGTAAGCTCTGCTGCTGCATTGTGGTATCGTACCAAGCACATGTGCTGTATGACCAGCAGCCACACATCTGAATTACTTGCACATCCTAAATCAACTTAGATGTTTGCAATAAATGAGAACATATATTTAAGTCTTTTCTTAAGTCAATTAATCCTGCTATAAATAAATGTTACACTCATTGGTGTGAATATCTCAGCATTTCAAAGTTTGGAGCAGATACTTCTGCCATGCAATGCTGCCCTGACTTGATTAAACCCATTATTTATTCAGACAAAATAATTAATTACATTTTTTAGTTACAGCTAAGAAAGGGATGCTTATGTCACCCAGAGGAGGTGTTCTGAATACACACTTTCAACATTTTACTTTAAGTGCAATTTAATTGCAACCCTGATATAGGTCATCAAAAAGAGTCATTATTACATAACATCTTGATGCTGTACAATAAGAACACAGTAATATATATACCTATATATTTTATTTGTTAACATTTAACAAATGTTTCCATTCAAATCCATTGGTATTACTGCCTACTCTCCCTAAGAGCTTCTGAAAGTCCTGATGCATGTACATGCAACATCTAAACACCTTCTTTGTTGGGCAAGGGAGATGGGAGGGAAAACTTTCTTATCTAATGGCATAATGACTACTGGCAAACTGTACAATCTGGGTACGCAACAGATTGGAGAAGTTAAGACTCTGTATGCCAAGAAAAGGAAAGCAAGGTGTGTGAGCATGCATTATTTGCGTGCACACTTGCTATTTCAAATAGTTTGTAAGACCTGATGATAAAGCAGCAAAGTTTATAAATGGTACAGTGCAAATAACTGCAGAGAAAGGAAATTATTAACTACTTTGAAAATGCCAGCAGAGACTTTTAGCTGCTTTAGTTGATTAGCTCCAGATTTTCACTGGGTCTTTTTTTTTTTTCTTTTTTTTTTTTCCTTTAAAAGAAAACAAATCAAGAAACTAAACACAAGAATTTATTGCTAATTGTTGTTCGTTAGATAATAATTTAGCATAAATTTAGCCATGCTTCAAACAGGTATTATGTTTGTGTTCCCCTTGTGCTGAACACCACTGTTGTATTATCATTTTGGCTTAAACAGCAAGATCCCAAGGGATCAGTCTTAAAGTGCATGAGCTAAGAAGTATGGCAGCATAAATACTTCTAGAGCAGCATAATTTCTGGCTGGATTCTAACTAAATTATCTCAGAATCTTAACTTTGCATTGCCCACAATGTATACATCATTTTATTCAACAGAGCTTTAAAACACATTATTAAAGCTCAATGTCCATTCAAAAACTTTGCTAAATGAGGGGAATATTGAGCACATTGTTGAATCTGGACTTCAATTCTCTATTTCCTCCACTGGCTGACTTTTCAGTAACAGACAAACACGATTTTCCCAAAACTGTGCTGGCATCCCCAGTAGTGGTGGCACATAAGAAAGAGCTTTTGCATGTCAAGTTTTTCAGCTAGGAGAAACTATTAATTTGAGTCCCTTTCAACTCTAAGGGGAAGAAAAATCCTAATCTTTCCCAAATGAAAATGATTCACTGGGGTAAGGAAAATATTTTTTGTTCCAGACGTGTCTGAGAGAAATGCAAACAAGGGAATAAATAATTTTTTTCCCCCACTGTTTTCAAGCCTTGAAAATTAAGTTTAGCTTAAGCCTGCTCTTTGAAAGGTCTCTTTTACTCTCAATACAGGGATGTAGAGCAATGTGATATTGATAGCTGTTCCATATAAAGTAAGCCTGTCCTTGAATAAATGAGCGTAGCAAATTCAAAAGGAACCTTGCATTGCAGCCTAACAGCAGAATTTGGTCCTAATTGAGTAGTGGGTGGGATTTTTTTAAGGAATAAAGACTTTGGCTGCCACTGCTGCAACTCTGAATCTTTCATCTGATATGCTCTGAGATCTGGAATTAATAAAGTATTAGTAAAGCAGTACAAATTCAGATTTATTTTAAAAGGTTTTTCTGCATGACTTTCCTTAGACAGCTATAAACATATACTCTTGTAGATAGGCTAACAGCCTTAACCAAATTTACTCCCTAAAGGAAAAGAAAATAAGTGATTCATAATAGGGCTGAGTTTTTGTGGCCATTCAAGCTTTAACAAGACACCATCCAATTTCTTCTTTCTTTACAGTTCATTATATTTATTAATATAATTGCTTAGCACTGACTTATGCCTTACCACTATCACAAGATGTACCCTGTAAATCAAAATTCAGTCTTCCAGAGGAAAGGAGAATTAAGATCCAAAATATTCTCTTTCCTCTGTCAAATAAAATCCAGTTTTGCTACAGCATGTTTGACATGGAACAGTATAACTCACTATTTTTTTTCCCACTTGTTGTTTCTTATTGTGTTGTCTTTGTGCTGAAGGTGTCGTGTATGACAGTCTGATGCTGAAGCACCAGTGTATGTGTGGCAACTATGCCAATCACCCTGAACATGCTGGAAGGATCCAAAGCATCTGGTCAAGGCTGCAAGAAACTGGGTTGCTAAACAAGTGTGAGGTAAATAAAAAACAAAAACAAAAAAAACAAACCAAAAAACCAGATACTTGAAAGTAAATGACACAACCAAAAAATCCTAAATCTGTCTTATTTCTGTTATAAGAGTATTGTTTGTCTTAGGAATTGTTTGGAATTAACTGACAATATTAAAACAGTGCATTTTAGGAAAACAGACTTCCCCACCAAACCCAAAGAATTGACATGATGAAAGTCAGTTATCCACATGCATCAAAATATAAACCCCAGGGATGACTGTGCTCCCCACCTTGATATAGGAAGGTAAACAAGCAGCAGTCCAATGCCAAGTGCTTGCAATAGCACAGTTCTTCACTTTTTTCAAGAAGCTAAGGATTTTACTTCTGCAGTAGCACAGAACACTGCTTTTTTATAATGTAGTCTGTATCAATCCATAAACACAACATCACATCTTATTTCAGGCTCTGAAGTCTCTTTTCATGTAATTTTCATTTGCCTAAAACTGAGACATTCAAACAGAGTCTTTTAGACCATATCAGAGCAAATGGGGAACGTTCCTCACAAAATCACACATTGAAACACCACGCTTCAGCCAAATATGGGCTCTGAGGTTCATATGTGGCTTGGGTTACTGAATAAAAAGCCTTTTCCTGCCATTCTCTGCTTCCCATGAGTTGTGCAGCACTCTCAGCTTCTGCAGACTCCTGTGGGAGTTGAGGGTGCTCACTGCAGCACAAATTAACAAAGTTCAACACAAATTTGCTTATGATTTGCAGGATCCCAAACAGCTCTGTTTTCTTTAATTACTTTTCTTTATATAGGTAGGTTTTCACAAACCCAAAGCAACAGGTACAACAGGTCCCTTTGACTGTGATTGACAGCTCAGGAAGATCTTCTGCAGGCAGTTTAGCATAACGGGCAGTGAGATGTTGCAAGCACTCTAAGTGGTTTTTTGTTGTATATGCTCATCTAACTAGATGGCAGCACTCTAACAGGCTAATTCTTTTCTTTTAGCTTGGATAAGGCTTTCAGTCTTCAAGGAGACTTTCTTTCAGCAAGGCCCTTAAGGCCACATATCGAGAGTTGTTGTGCTGTGCATACTTAAGGATTAAGTACAGCACACTACTGAGTGCTTTATTAAAATAAGGCCTAGTTACCTTCTTGATTCAGGATTAGAAAAGAAAACACACCAAAAAACCCCCAAAAAACCAAAAAAAAACAAAGAGAGAAAATAAGTCAAAAGGAAAGTGCTTTCTTTGGTAATGGACAGGTATTGCTGAACAATGAATTGTGTAGATCTGCAAATGGTGTAAATCAGAAAAGTGGTATAGGTTATTCTGAGGTGCATGCAGTCCAATAGTTTCCTGGAAGATTTAAAGTTTCCTCTTAGACTTCTGCAATTTCAAAAACTGAAATATAGCCTATCAGGTCTTTCAAACTCCAGTGAGTGGGAAGAGAGGAAATAAGTCACTTCACGTGCAGTGGCATTCAGTTAAGTGTGACTCCAAATATGCACTTTGAAATGAGGCTGGAATGTGAAATGAGCTGTCAACACGTAAACTCTGATGATTAAACTGTGATGAACCTCACTGTGAAGGTGCTGTGTTGATGGTGGTTTTATCTTGATCCTCTTAAGTAGTTAAGCACAGATGATTGAATCTGTTCTTTGCTTCACTGAATTCTCTAGCACTTGCTTGACATCAAACATCCTTAGATCTGCTCACTTTTCAAAACAAGGAAGGCTGTGGGATTTCATAATTGGTGCTCTGATTTTTCTAGAGAAGTTATTCAGATGGATGTGTGATTTGTGTCACTACAGCACTGTTGTGACACTCTGTGTCACACTGTTGTGACATTGCAGTGTCACTACTGCATCATTCAGGAAATAATTGCAGTGTTAAACTGCATTCTGGAATATAACAGACTGAGGATGTGGAATCAAAGCATCATGGGCAACTGCATTGTCTCTTTTGCTGACTTCTGAATGTCCTCTCATGGACAGTAGTATTTCTTAATATCCTTTCTCAAGGTAATTTTCCACAGTTTCTGTCAGAAGGAATGAGGAAATCACTGGTCAGGTTTTGCTGCATTCACTGCCTCATGCACTAGGTCTGAAGGGCATATTAGGAACAGCAGCCTATAACAGCCACTTAGGAAATCCTCTGCTGTAACTGTGAATCATTGGGGTTTTTTTTCTTCTCCTCTTTACTAGAGCAGTAGTCCCACAAGAGGGCTGCAGCACCACTCTGTCTGATGAGGTGTTCCAGGATTAAAGCTAGTTCAGTCAGAGGTGGCTCAGATGCTGTTACCTAGCAATGTGTGTATCCTTAACCACAGGCTTGTGCCAGGAGACTTTTCCTATTTTCTTACTCCTAACAAACCCTTATGAAAACGAACAACCTGTATCTGTACAATCTTTGTTATCCATAGCAGGGCAAAAAATGTGGTTCCTAAATCATGTGGTGTGTATTAATCTCTCTCATGCAGCTCAGGTCTATGGCCCCAGAGAGATGACTAATGAAGTGCACAAAGAGCTGGCATTTCTGAGTATAGGATGGTGGAAGCAATTTTTATATATCTATATCTATATATTTGTGTGTGTGTGTATATATATATGTATATATATGTATAAATATTGTCCCCATATATAGCATTTTTAAAAAGATCTTGGTAAAATCCTAAGGTTTGATTTGAGTACTCAAAACTGTGTCTCCACTACAAAATAAATTATGCCTGGGACTGTTCTCTACCCCTGCAGCCAACTGGCATGGAAAGGCCCATGTTCATCCTACCAGGAATGCTCCTTCACCCATGCCAGTGACCAAACCATGTCTGGGAGTTTGGGAGAGTGCTAGTTGCTACTCAGCCAAAACAGTGTGAAGGACCACTTTAGCAATTTAATAGCAGAGATGATTGTGTTCCTCTGCCTGGGAATGTTTCCTGGCACTGCTTAATTTGCTGCTGCAGACACAGCCAAAAGGACTTGCTTCCCCAGACAGTATTTTGTCTTTCTAGCCATAGATATCTGAGCTCTAGAGTTATTCAAGCAACAGCTTAGAGGAGTTTTGCTAAATTGAGAAAGAAGTGATAGCTTTTTTTTTTTTTTTCTTTTATATCATATCACTCTTCCAAACAGATAGATTACTTTCCCCAAGACAAAGGAGAAACACCTTCAGACCACTGCTTGGAAAGACAGATCTGAGAGACCAGTCCCTGACGAAGTCCAGGGCAAGAGAGTGGAGTGATTTCCTCACATAATGCATATTTTTTTAGCACTGGTATATATGTACTAGAAAAATATAATTAAGACATGATATTTGTGCCTTAGTTTAAAAGTTTTGTTTATCTTTACTGAAATATTTATTCTGTCTTAGTTAAAGGCTGACAGATGTAGAACGGTGTCATCAAATACAGCACCAGAACAGGGCAGCTAAGAGATTCAAAGATTGGCATAAAAGCATCCTTCTTTTTTGTTTCCTTTCTCCCCCCTCCCAATATTTTCTTGGTAAAGAGCAATGCATAGCTGCCCTACCTCTGGGACAACAGAAAAAAGGACTAAATTATGTTTTGGTAGTGGTGTCTGCTTTCTACTTGTTCTAGGGAGAGGAAGTATTTACATACCTCCTTTGGGGCTATAATTTATGCACACATGAATGACATTAGGCTACACTGATCAGCACAGTTTTGGAAATGAAGAATGTAGATGTGGTTCCACTTTCTGCCCCCCCCTCTACTTCCTGTAGGGATTGTGGTCCAGCAACATTTTTGCTTTTCAGCCTGGAATTTTGGTAGTTTTCTGGATTAGGGAGGCATCTTAGACCTCATGCTGTCCACATCTCATGGACTGAAGGGGAGAGAAGGAAACAATGTAAAGATTTTAAAACTTTTGTGTCTTCCAGATCACATAGACTGAAATATATATATGCATATATATGTATATACATATATATAAATCCATCCTCTGAACCTCAATTTACCACTAAGGAAGAAATAATACAGAAAACTATAGTCTTTCATGCAAAAATCCTTGTGTTGAAAATTTGGTTTAGGCACTGGAGAGAACAAAATGCATGAAGAGAGTAAATTCATCTCTATGTTGATGCCTAGGTGACAGCAAGCCATGTGAGTGTACAGACTGGCAAAATATCTACCTTGCCTGGGTGTATTTTTAAACATAAGAAAGAATCTAACAGCTATGAGAAATCCCAGCAAAGCAGTAAAAAACTCTGAAGACCTTGTTTACAAACTAGATAGCCTAAAGGAATTTCAGAGACACTGCCTCCATACAAGTAGCTGCAGGAAAGGCAATGAACACCTTGCACGGAGAGACAGAAGTGAGAAATACTCCTTAAGCTATGTCAACAATTCCTGTTAGCTTAACAGAGAGAAACAGGCAATGTCACCTTGGTCTTTTTGAACCTCTGAGCGTGGAAGAGTTTAGTCTGCTGAGTCTAGCCAAAACCTGCAGGTTAATAGAGGCCATCTGTATGGACATTTAATGGTCTATTTTAACTGTAAGACCAGACTAGACAGTCCTCTGACCTTAAAGTTCCCATTGTAGGGAGAAAAACTTTCCAGTTCTAGACTGATTTGTTTGAAGCACTCAGGTGCAGTATTTTGCTCTCTTGAGGTATATAAATATCTCTGCTGATGAAGGAGCTGCACATGTCAGAGGAGAAAACCAACACACAAACTGTCATGCACATTAAAGAAAGATGACTTGCCCTCTACTAAGGATGTAGGAGATGGATGGATGTAGCATTCAAATCCCCCAAATAAAACAAATACTGTTCATAAGTTCACCTCTTCCATTTCTCCCTTTGTCACTGGCTTTGTGCCAGTTTTCTGCTTTCTCCTGCCTTTTAGGCTTTTGATACTACGAGGGTTGACGAAAATGAAGAAAGACACTTTAAAATAAAAAAGATGTGGATAAAAGTCTATGTGTAAAGTTATGCAAATGCATATTTTATGGTGTCTGATAACTCATGCCAGTGAGAGTCAGAAACCATTGCTTTGCATAACTGAGGTTACACGATTCCAGATCCTGGCAACAGATGTATGGCATGTGCTTTTGTAGATCTGCCATTGCTGTGTAAGAAGAACTGTTCTTAGCAATTCTTGCAGGTAATTTTTAACACAAAGTGTTTTTTCCTCTATGTAGAGCTGGATAGCTGGAATTTTAATGGCTTGACAAGCAGAGATACTACAAGAGTGGGATGAAAGTAAATGAAGAGATGAGAACACAGAAATGGCACATGTGTGCATTATTTTGGTGGTGCCCACTGATAGGACGAGGAATAATGGGTACAAGCTGGAACACAGGAGGGTCCATCTCAGCAAGAGGAGAAACTTCTTTACAGTGAGGGTGATTCAACACTGGAGCAGGCTGCACAGTGATTTCTACATCAAACCTGTTTCTGCACAACCTATTTCTTCCCAAGAGAATCCAGGTGGTAATATTGAGTAGCAGTTAGCTCATTGGCCAAACATTCTGAGGAGGCTACTTCCAAACTCAACCCTATTAGTGCTAATCACCAATATTCCATAGGATATCACAAAGCTCCCTGTGGTAACAATAATGGCTAGCTGTGGGTCTTCTTATAGGCCAAAGGATATGGCATTTAACATGTTAAAAAGAGCCTGACACAGACACATAGACTCATGGAATCACAGAATGGATTAGGTTGGAAGGGACCTTAGAGATCCTCTACTCCAACCTCCCTGCCATGGGCAGGGATGCCTCTCAACTAGACTCAGCTACTCAAGGCCTCATCCAAACTGGCCTTGAACACCTCCCAAGGAGGAGGTGTACACAACCTCTCTGGGCAGCCTATTCCAGAGTCCTACCACCCTCATACTGAAGAACTTCTTCCTAAGATCCAGTTTAAACCTAGTCTCCCTCAGCCTAAAACCATTTCCTCTTGTCCTGTCACTAGACACCTTTACCAAAAGTCCCTCTCCATCCTGCCTGTAGGATCCCTTCAGGTGTTGTAATAAGGTCCTCCCCCTGGAGTCTAGGCTGGACAGCCCCAAGTCCCTCAGTCTACCCTCACAGCAGAGGTGTTCCAGTTCTTGGATCACCTCTGTAAGCCAGCCTCACTTCCCAGTTTTGCTGTGAAGAATTTGGTATGTGGGTTTTAAAGCATCTTCTTAGAAACATGGATTTTAATGAGGATGGATGAACAAATACATGTTACCAGCCACCTCACTTGTGAAGAAAAAACATATCATCTGGCCCAGAGGATCCATTAGAGAGTTTACTGACTTCATGAAGTAACATAATGTGCTGATTTTGATTGTGCAACTGTGTGTTAAAAGGATGTGATTCCACTGCTACAAATTCTCATGTGAGACTGGGAGAGGCTTGAAGAAATTAGAGATGAAAAAGGGTTTATTAAGTCATTTAGTTCTTGGATCATTCCCTAAAATATTTTTTTTTCCACTCCTGTATCCAGTGAAGTTTTAAACACTGCAAGAAATAGGGCTTCCACCATTTCCCAGAGGGGAAGCTTGTTTCACAATCATCTAATCTGACTCTTAGGACAATTTTTCTGATTAGTCAGAAAAAAATGGCACTGCTTAACTCAATATGAACTGGGCATTGTTCTTCTGACCCTCCCTAGGCAGCTCCTTTCTTCCACACTCACGTTCCCTTTAATATTTGTAATATTACTTTACTCTCCTTGTGAATGCATTGGTGCATTCTGATGTACATGCATAGGTGATGGATATATTCAGAATTACAGCTTCAGCTCTAAAAATCTATAAGTCAGTGCCTTTTTTTTTTTTTTTTAAATGGGTAAATCAGCTTATCAAAACCAGGATGGTCTATTTAGATAACTTTTGCACCTGTCTGTAGACTTTGACAATTGGACAGATCCACAGTCTCAGTATTGGGAGGTTCTGCCCCAGGTATTGCTAATGACCAGATCTGCAAGTGGAGTCCAGGACCTTTCAAATGGGCTGTTTTCTCTCTCTCTGTTATCCAATATCAACAGAAAAGATGATCTTGGGACCAGAACTTTGTTGACAGTGCTGTTTATTATGCCCAAATCTGAACAAAAAACTGCTTCATGTTGCTGTGTCTGCAAAGGTTGTGCAGCAGTAGCACAAGAAGGGAACTAAATATTTTTATGTCAAGCTTTAAATCCAAATACATACAAGGAACAGATCTCATAGAATCATAGAATGGTAAGGTTGGAAGGGACCTCAAGGATCATCTAGTTCCAACCCCCTGCCATAGGCTGGGACACTTCCAACTAGTACAGGTTACTCAAAGCCTCCTCCAACCTGGCCTTGAACACCTCCAGGGAGGGAGCAGCCACAACCTACCTGGGCAACCTCTTTCAGTGCCTCACCACCCTCACTGTAAAGAATTTCCTCCTAACATCCAGTCTAAATCTCCCCTCTTCCAGTTTAAACCCATTGCCCCTAGTCCAGTCATTACAAGACCTTGTCAATAGTCCCTCCCCAGCCTTCCTGTAGCCCCCTTCAGATACTGGAAGGCTGCTATCAGGTCTCCTCAAAGCCTCCTCTTCTCCAGGCTGCAGAGCCCCAACTCTCTCAGCCTGTCCTCATAGCAGAGCTGCTGCAGCCCTTTCAGCATCTTTGTGGCCTCCTCTGGACCCACTCCAACACTTCCATGTCCTTCCTGTGCTGAGGGCTCCAGAACTGCACACAGGACTCCAGGTGGGGTCTGAGGAGAGCAGAGTAAAGGGGCAGAATCTGCTGAATAAGAAAGCATTAACTTTGTCTTGTCTTCCTTCTTTCCTGTCTTCCTTCTTTACTGAGCTGATTACATATCAATGGATTTATACAACAACATCCCACATTTTTAACACTGATTTAAGTGGGGAGAGCACAGGCTGGAGAAACAAAGAGGCAAACTCCACTCACAAAAATGTAAGAAAGCAAATGAGTCAGCATGCATAACAGCAAAAATGATCCTGGGTTATTGAACATAATTAACAAAATTAAAAAATATGTAAATATTTTACTAATTCATTTAGACTTTACTTTTATTCTTCTCCCTGGCTCTCCTCACTGTGATCATGTTCTTCCTAGCAGCATAAATCACGAGTAGTAGTAGTAGTGATGCAGAAACCATTTGTCCTCATTGAGAACACATCTGCAGCTCACAGGTGTGAATAAGTTGTTGCTTTTTAAATTAGAATTTTTCCAGCCAGTTGAGAAATACTCCACCTTTTGGTTTGTATCTCTTAATATAATGTAGGAAAGAGGCAGAATCTTTCCCTTGTACGTGAAACCTTGCATTAACTCTGCTAAGACTTCAGTGAAGCATTTGTGATAAACCACACATGCATTTGTTTTTCATACAGCATTCCTTTAATAAACAAATCAGTGTCACATTCCTGCATGATGCAATTTCAACCCATTATTAATCACACTAAATGTTATTTCGGACCTTTACTTTTCTTTTCTTTTCTTTTTTCTTTCTTTTTTTTTTTTTTTTTTTTTTTTTTTTTTTTTTTTTTTTTTTTTTTTTTTTTTTTCTCTTCTCCCTAAATATTGTCAGTGGAATATTGTAGGCCTCTGCTGTTTTCTTTCAGCGAATTCGAGGTCGAAAAGCCAGTCTGGAGGAAATACAGCTGGTTCACTCTGAACATCATTCACTGCTGTATGGCACCAGCCCCCTGAACAGACAGAAGCTGGACCCCAGGAAACTGCTAGGTCTGTACAGGCCTCTATTCTACTGAGAACAGCACATTCCAGCACTGTCATTAGTCATAGCTGGTGTCAGTTTAAAACACTTGGCAAGCAGTGTGACAAAAATTCACTTTTTCCAAATGCATTGCTATGTGGAAGGAGAATGTTACAATGGAAGCCAAATATAGATTAGCAAAATGCGCAGGCTGGAAAGCAGTGCTAGAAGTTGCTCCTCATTCACTTTAAAAAAAAATATCACTGGTTAACCCTTTACTGCAATTTGCTCTCCATTGGAGGTCAATGGCAATTTTGAACACGGTTTGGTCTTCTATCTCCTTGTGTTCTTTGATCTGAAAAGAGGAGTTTAAAATACACTTGCTTGTCAGAATTGCTTGTTTGCTGTTCTCATTTGCTTTATTTCCATTATTTCAGCCACACTGAGTGCAGATACCATGCTAATAAGTGAACTTGATTTTGTACTGTCTTCCCATTGTGCAGGATATGATATCTTTCTGAATAAAAGGGGGTGGGGGGAACATTAAAATATAAAATGGACCTGTGGATGTATGAAATAGCAGATAACAGACAGGATTTTCACATCAAATATCTTTGTGAACAGGGCATGCTTGTTATAATAGAAAATTTGGGTTAAACTGAGCTCTCCCTTGACTGTAGCACAAAACTTACCAAGAATGTGAAAGACAGCACACAAAAAAAGTAGTGCATTTTAAAAATAATGTGTGAGTGAAATCTTACCCTTTATGTTCCAGCACACTAGAAGCAACATCCTAATTTTCAGCTATTTTAATAACATTTATTCTAATATGTGGAGCTTTTCCTAATTATAATGAAACTCAACCCAAGCAAAACCAATATTAGCTATGAAAAGAAATTGCAGAGACAGTTCTAGTAATATGTAGTGATTATTTTGCTTTGGAAACTTATGCTGAGTTTCTTCTGTAAGGCAGGCTGCTGCTTCATGAGTCATAAAAGTAGACAAGAAGAATGTCTTGATCACAATGTTATCTAAGTTCATACATATTCTTAGCCAAGGCAACATCAAAACTGAAAAATACAGTATGATAGATTCTCAGGAGCTTGAATTTCCAAGGCAGAAAAATCCCCCTTAAAAAAAAAAAATCACCAAAAAACCTCCAAACAAAACCACTCTGAACATTAAAAAAATATTTCCAAGAAAAACCTCTAAATTCCTGCAAAACAAAAATTTGGAAACATTTTGTTTTGAGTTCATCAATGTTGTGAAGAAAATGTTCCATTTTGATAGAGTCAAGCATTTAATTTACATTTTGTTGGATTTAATAATTTTGATTTAATGTTCACCCTATTGCACTGATATAAAATATCATTGCCACTTTGGATCTCAGTGGTTGGCCAGCATATGGGATGCAGTGTACAGTTGCAGCTATGAGGTGAAAAGAAAAAGGAATGGACCCAGGTATTCTTGCTGTGTTTCTACCTGCTTCTAGGGAATGCAGAAAGCTTTGCTTACACAATCTGAGCAAACCATTTCTTTGACTACAGTTCTTTACTTGACACTGCCTTTTTCAATTGACACTTAGCCCAAAACATTAACTCTCCAAGGTAATAACAAGATCACACTCCTAGCACATATTCTGAGTGTATCCTTGGAGTAAAGCCCTTTTCTGCCTGTTTCTAGGGTGTTTTCTTCCTGCATCTCACATGTTAATGAAGACAACAGTCAACAATATGCCCTCCTCACTTGCTTTTGCATGTGCTTGTTTTATTTTGGTTGTAAGCTCTAATCATTCAGGCTTCCAGACTCCTGTTATTAGGAACTTAATTGTGTCTTGTATTTTCCAAAGTGCAGTGTGACCATTTCATCTTTTGTTGTCCCCAGCTCTGTGAGGTTGAACCTAACCCATCCTGACATTAAAATTAACAATTTGGTATAGCTAGAAATTGAAAATGGTGTTTATAGTAAAGGACAAAAATCTAAAGGAAATATTCCTTGTCATCAATAACAACATTGTTTGCATTTTTATTTCAATGAAAGTGCTTTTTTTTTTTTCTTCTTATAGAAACTGCTCCATGAAATTATGACTTTGCATCTTAAATAAAAGGAGGACCTAACCTTTCCCTTTCCTTACTCCTCTATCCACCCATAAAGGCTTTGTTCTCCTCTTATGCTCCAGAAGAGCATTTGTTCCCTGTCCTTGTTCAGAAGAGTACATCTGCTTTTTCTTTTCTCTTTTTTTTTTTTTTTTTTTTTTTAAGCA
>VWZE01020457.1:487131-509837 GCA_013396675.1 Eubucco bourcierii
TTTCTTTTGAGAGATGAAGTGAATGTAGTGAGTTGGGAACTCCCCCCTACACCAAATGAAATGTACCAGACCAGCTCAGACAACTTGGAAGTAAGATAAAGCTATATTTTACAGCAAAGCTAAATTTACAAGTATAATTTTCCAATAAGCCTTAAACTACCACAATGAAGAAATTAGTTATCTCTTAACCTTACTAAGGTTTTCTGTGGTCACTGAAAGGACATAGGCACTTCTCAAGTATAATTCATCCCATCAGTCATCTAGGCTGGCTAGAGCTGCCTATCTCACTCCACTGGCTGTAGAAGAAACTGAGACAACTAGCTTAGACAAGCTGCTTAGCATCTAGAGATATTGGGGCAGTCACCCTAGTTCAACCTGACTTTCTGTGAAGATTTGATCACTATGCCCCTTTGAAAGTACTGCTTACCAATCTTAAGATTTGCCACTACTGCAAAAGAATACCTTAAACATCCCATGGCTCATTTGCTATTTTTTTAAATTTTTTTTTTAATTCTAACATATGGCATTTTCAATGTGCTATACTGAAATCTGAATTACAGCAAAAAGAGAGTGATTACTGTTCCAGTATTGAAATGTCATTTTGATAAATCATGCTAACTGTTTCTTTTTGTTTGTTTGTCTGTTTGATATATAGGAAACGTGTCTCAAAAACTCTTTTCCTTGTTGCCTTGTGGGGGACTTGGGGTAAGTAGGTGTTTGGTTTTTTTCACAAGAGGGACAGCACTGTGTATTCAGGCATGAACTCTTTAGTGCTATTGCATTATCTGTTCAAAGTCTTCAGAAGGTGATAAAAAATGAAACCTGACCCATTATCATACTGTGTTTTCAAAGACACAGATGGCAGTATATAACAATCAACATGTGGAACTGTTATAAAGAAACATATTTGGTGATCACATGTACATTACTTAGCTGTCCCACTATGGTATTTTCAGGTGAGCTCTGTTACTTGAGGAAAGTAATATGAGTGCAATTGTTCTAGCAGAATGAGTTTTTGGATCATTGTGTACCTTTGAAAAGTAAATACAGCTTCACATTTCTCAGAAAGGATTAAAAAATTACCAAAGCTAACATTTAGCATGAGAAGTGCTCACTTGCTGCTAGCTATTAACTCAGGTGCTGTTAAACTAATACATTATTTGAGTATTTTTATGTCCTGTTTTCAAATGGATTCATTCTGAAAAAAACAGCCTTTTGATTATTGACACACAGAGTAGATGAAAATGTACAGACAAAAATCTATTGATACACTATGAAAAAGAATTTATCTGGATTCATGAAAAACATGTAGAATGAATAATTTCTACTGATGCTCCTACTAAATTCTGATGAGGATAATATAGAGGGAAAATAATAGTATTTCATATCCAGAGCATGTTCACATAGATGCATTCTACCCTTTTGGTCCAGCTGGCTCCATTATTTACTGATGTCAACAGTCAAGCTGAAATGATGATAGCCACCATATCTCCACCACACCTGCCCCTTTCCCACCCCACTCTGCATTTTCCCCTTTTTCCCCCCAAACACAGAGCACCTGGGTCCTGTTGGAGTCTCCTCCCACCCCAGGTGTGACCACTTTGCCACTCCCTGCCTACTCCCCTTTTTAATGGGCTCAGGGAAGGCAAGCCCCAAGCTTGCCCAGTTGGGTAGAGGATCCTCCTCCTGTCATCACTGGTGAGTCCCCATGGTGCACACCGGGTGAATGGGAAGTGGATACAACAAAGGCCGGGGGGCCTGGTGGCCCCCTGGTTACACAGCATAGGAACTTGATGCTAACTTGATGCTTGCTCTGACATCATCCATGGGTGCTGGTTGGGCCTCCTTACTTAGGCTGAGCTCTTCTATGTTTAGCTACTTGGTTATGCTTTTGCTCACTCATGATGAAGCTGAAGTACATGCATGAACTGGAAGCTCATGGGTGAGTACTATTGTGCTGTCATAGAATTGCTTTGTCTGGAAAAGCTCTCAAAGATCGTCAAACCCAACCTTCAACCCAATGCCACCATGGCCATTAAACCACAGTACCACTGCCACACGTTGCTTGAACACCTCCAGGGATGGTGATTCCACTACCTCCCTGAGCAACCTGTTCCAATGCCCAACCACCCTTGAAGCACTGTTCCTCACGTCCAACCTAAACACATGCATATGCACACATTTCTGTAGAAAGAAAAGATAATCTTTCACACTGAGAACTTAAAAAGAGGTGGATAATGTTGAGAAAAAATGTTCAGGCTTCTGAGTAAAGAGGAGCTGATGTAAAATTTCTACAAAGCAAGTTACTGTGGCATTAAAAATCATGACTACAGATGTGCTTTGAAATTCTATGAATTAAAAGTTGTTGTCCATTCTGAAACTAAAGCATGTCAGAAATGCTTAGTATAGCTTAAATTTTTTAAAGAATTTAAGTTTATCTGGACTTTTTTTTTTTTCCCTGAGTCCATTTGCTTTATTTCTTATTTAAAACAATGGAAATTGGATTAAAGACCATGTTGTAGAACTGGAGCTTTTTTTTTTTTTTTCCCTAGTTGGTTTGCCTTTCTACATATTATTATTGTCAGGCTTGCTCTGGGGCTCTTTTAAAGGAATGGGTTATGACCTTTTTCTAGATAAATAATCAGATTAGGAGCTCTCTTTCAGTGATATTTAACTGTCTATTGGTTAAGATGAGCTCTGGGAAAGGGAGCTGCTCCAAACTGCATGGAAAGCCATTCTTAAGTTTGCTTTCAAAAATGATGGTGGAAAGAAAGAAGGGGCATTGCTAATTAGTAGCTTTCAACATTATTGAGGGCTATAAAACAGAAATCAATGTAAAGCAGTAAGATTAATTCATGCAAAGATTTTAAGGAGGAATGGAATAAGTAATTAATTTTCATTCTCCTTTATTTGCTTGCTTGCTTGCTTGCTTGTTTCCTAAAGAATACAATGAGAAGGCATTAAAAAAAAAATCATTCTTGCAGGAGACTTTATAGCTGTCTCTTGAATGATGATTTTCAGAGCTCTTTGATCCTATTGTCTTCTAACCATATGGGGACCTCGCTGGCTGTTATTACACAGCCCTTCTACTATTAAATAGATTAGTGGTTAGACTGTTCACACAGTGGATGGGAAGCCTAGGCTCATCTCTCTCCACTGCCAGGCTGGATTTAATATCAGGGACCTCATCTCTTCACAGATGTTAGCACTGAGGAGATGAGCAATTGTTTCTGGTTGGGGACCACGCATTAAAGCTGTGCCACTGTTGGAAAGAGCACTGGGCCAATAAGACAGAGTATAAGTAGGATAAAGCCCATGTATCTAAGGCTATGATTTACCTATCACTTACTAATAATGTGGAGTCCTAGGTCTGAATGCCTGCTTCACAAACAGCATAGATATTTAACTTGAAAGGACACTGACAAAATGGAAACCATTCTTAGAGCAAGGACCGGAACCTATGACTTCATAGCTACTGAGACCATGATCGGCTGACAGGCAATAAAGACTACACTGGCATGAAGGACGGCTTGTATTCTTCACAAAGCTCCAACTAACCTCTAATGCTAGTGTATAATTTGGTTTGTTGTTATCCTTATTCTTACAGCACCAATAAATTACAGTCAAGATCAGGAATCTTCTTCTTTGAACATTAGTTTAGTTACAGTAAAAGAAAATTACAGTATAGAAAGTGTCTATAGCTGAAGTTTTCTGTGGCTCTAAATCATTTGTACCAGTGCAAAAATGCACGTATAGCTACTGTTTCCTGATCATCTAAACACTTCTCATCCACGTGAATTGCCTTATAGTAGTGCCTCTGTCAGTGTCACTGGCAAATTTGGCTTGGTATATGTCAGGCTTTCAGAAGAACTCAATATGGCTTACAAGGAACTATGTAAGTAACAATTAGCTCTTTTACCGAAGAGGACAAATCTGTTTCACACTGAGAGTCAAACTGAACAGATAACACAGAAAAAGGAAAAAAAAAATTGGCTAAATCTAACCACCTAAATTTGCCCATAATAAGTTTTCTTTCAGTGCTAGTTAATCTTTTATCAGAGGACTATCCAGGGTCAGCAGCATAACATCTGCTGAGGTATGGGAGCTCCCCTTTGCAATAATGCTTTTTATTATTTTTATTTATTTTTTTCCAACCTAATGGTGTTCCAGAACCAACTGTTGTTAAAGAATTCTAATATTGAGAGGATGAAATTCTGTGTGTCAGAGAGACTAGCAGGTCTACAGCCAGCAGTTTTAATAACAAGAGATGTTTCTTGCAGCTGGTCAGAGGTTTGGAATGTGAAAAGGTTTCCAGGAGATGTGGCTAGATTGCAGGTGAAGTGGCCAAATGGGGAGCATAATCAGAAATTAAGTTTTGGTTCTGGTGATTATCAAGCCATTCTGCAATTGTTCATCTGCAAACAGATGTTCTGATCTATAAGGATTGGTTAGCTATAACTGATCACTTCAGTGATCAATGTAGCCATCTATTGCAGTTCCTCCCCTTCTGCTGTGCTGTGAAAATGACAGTAAGAGAGGCAGAAATCTACTTTTAATACGAGTAAGTTTCATCTCCTTGCCTCAGTCTGTCACTAAAAATAGTGATTGTTTTCCTGCCTGTTTGACCTGCTGCTGTGTGAAGAAATCTTGAAGTCATTTCTCAGCCATATTTTTTTGTCTAGTTGATAGGCCAAAAAAACCCCACAAAAGCAGAGAAGAGCAGGCTTTTATGATAATGTCATCATCGGCTCCCAGCTTCAAACGCTTCTGCGGCTTTTGAATTGTCATTTATAACTTGGAACTGAACCAACCCATAATTCCCTTGATGCATTTAGAGAAATTGATAACAGACTACTTCTTTTATGGCTCAGAGGAGGCAACTCCAATCACATCACTATTGGCAGTCAATATTATTTTCTGACATGGTTGTAAAAGTATAAAGGGGCTTATGGCATTTGTTTAGATGAGGAATGGGCTCTCAAGCTGTGCAGGGGTTTATGGGTCCAGATTACTGAGAAGCAAAGGGAATATGATGTTTGCAAACAGGATATGATTTTATTTAAGTTTGGGTTTCATGCGTTGTTCCCTGGGGATTTTCCTGCAGACAGAAGAGAATTTCCCTTTTATCATATGAAATTGGGCAGTTATCCAATCCCCCCTGCTCTGCCCCCACCCTCAAATGACACTGCTGCAAACCTGTAATGTGTAAAGTCAGATCTTTAAATTGCAAGAGGAGGAGCTGGGGGGAGAACAACACCCTGCAAGAAATCAGACTTTAGCAGAATAAATGTTTAGTGACATGAACAGAGTGGTTCATGGGCTAAATAGTGAGCCATCTGAATGGCTAAGAATGGCTTGTACATATTACAGAAAGTCCATTGCATTTCCTCTAATTTTGCTGTAGAACAGATTTTCTGCTGGGATAAACTGGTTCTCTTTCTTAACTGTTAGCTTTGTTTCATTAACTGAAGTGTAGTTTAGATCATTCATATCAAAAGAGAATTCAGCCTGTAACTACCAAGAGAAAAAATGTAAAGATATAAAATCTCTCAACATCTTTACAAAACTATCATCCCAGAACATTCAAGGGTCTGGATGCTCACTCAGTGAAGTTCCAGATCAATCTATTTAGGCTATCCACAGGATGAGGAAATCAGAGTGTAATGTACTCCCAGCTGTGCTGGTGATCACATTTTTTTAGGTGGTATTCTCCATGGCTTCTGGGAATTCATGAGAGCCAGCTGCTTCAGTGGACTACACTTTGTAAGAGAGGGCCAAATGAAATTACACTTTAGTCAAGCCTTCTTATACATAGAGGATAATAGGCTTTATAGCTGACAACTCTCAGATTCCTGGACCAAGTAAACTAAAGAAGAAACAGAAAATTGAGATAAACCCTGCATATTATTTTCCATTCAGGGGGAAAAAAAACCCAAACATTTTTCTGAAGGCTCACTAGTCCAGCTTCATGCACCTAATCTCAGACAAGTTTCTGAAAGAGCCAAAGTGGAACCCTGACCATGCCTTTATAACCATTAGAGAGCTATGTGCATCAGCAGAGCAGAAGCTAGTCCATCTTAGATCAGAAGAGCAGACATGAGGTGCTGATTTCCTCTATAGACAGAGACTTGAAGCAAATAAGTTCCTAATTTTAAGCACATTAATTTTAGGGGGGCGGAAAAAGTTAAGTGTGACAACATAAACATGCAGGATCAGAGGTACAAAGACTTCATCTGTGGAAAGTGCAATGCTGTCTCATTTCTGGGCAGAGAGAGGAAGCCACATTTAGCATATCAATATCATGACAAAAAAAAATAATCTCTTAGCATTAAGGGGCAGATACTGTGTCCTATTATTCTCCTTTAGTGGCACTGAGGTGGCCTCGTGCCATCCAACAAAGAGCCAGATGTTTAGAATAGTATGAGGTGAAACTCTTCAATTAGCAGTTTCTCAGCATCCTTGCGGGCACAGCAGAACACATTAGAATCGTCCCAGACTCCTTTTACTTAGATCAGGCAAGGACAGAAAGCTCAGGAATGGTAATCTGCCAACTCATCAAACACAAAATTTGGTCCTTCAGATACTTTTTTTTTTTTCTTTTCACCCCTTTTTAACAGGAGACCTTTTTACCTTGGTACTAGACCAGATTAAAATTGTAGGGAGGAAAAAAAAAAAAATACAGCACATGGAACACAGAAAACTCTCAAGAAGTTAATGAATTATTTCATATCCAAATCTTGAAATTTAAAAACTTAAATGTTACCTCATTCTGTGCATTTCCTAAAAATGGCTTGCCAAAGGCCAGCATTTGACAGACACCTTTTTTTGCCAGAATATGATACATTCTGTATATAAATATGTTTCCATGTAAAGAGTGGAATAATACCACACACAATTTACTGATACTATTCACTCCCCCGGACTTTGTCGCACACGCACATACAGATTTGGTGGGAATTGTGAAACTAAAGGCAGAATTCACCTTTCCAGTTTAATAGCACATCATGAACTTAATCCCCAAGATGGACAGAAAAGCCTTCTAAACAGGAAATGTTCATGTGTTGCTGTTCTGACTTTGAGTACAGCTCCATGATGGCCTCTAACATAAAGATCATCTACATCCAAGAAGAAAGGCAAAATTCTATGTATTGCTAAAGTGTGTTCAGCAGCAAATGAGGAAACTTTAAAAAAGGCTTGACAGGTTGTTCTGTTTTGCTGTGGACTCCTGAAAACTGCATGATCAGCCATCAGAAAGCAGTTGCACAAGCATCTGCACACAGTAATCCATTAAATACTGAAGCAAATGCCAGTTGAAATTAATAGAGTACTCAGGGCTAGGTCTGAAACTGCAGTAACTTTTTTTACAAGCATCTGGTGATACATGCCACGTATCTGAGACTTGAATGTGGGCCTAAGTGTTTTATTTATAAGTTTTTTCTAAAAACAAGTTCTAATCCACTTCTAATCCATGCCATCCTCCATCCATTCCCCCTACCAGTGATCTACACATCCCTGTTCCACTAAGATTTTGAGATCCTGTAGGGTGTCTAACATACGCTTTATGAGACTCAGATTCTGAATGCTTATCATAAAAGTTAAAAGAGTAGCTGACTCAAACTATTTCTTCTGTATCTTCTATGTCTGTAGATACTCATTATGGGCTTCCAGCATGACTTAGCCAGATTCCTCTCTTGTTCTCATTTTGAATACAAAGTTATTTATTTTTCAACACAGACCTCATACATTTACTTGCCTTTTGACAAGCTTTAAGGTGAATTCCATTTGTACAGGAGTGCTGCACTTTTACCAGTAGCTGGCTGTCACTATTAGTAACTCTGCTAGGAATTAAACTGCTAACTTCTACTGAGTATTACCCGAAAATTTGCTTTAATTTATAAAAAAAACTTGTAAGTTACATCACTACTGGGAGGTAAAAATTGAAAGATGCTAAATATCCTACATAGATTGAACATATGGACTGTCCACAATCCTTGTTCTTGCCCAGGAAAGAGACTTTTGGGGTCAGAATTAACAGTTTCTAAGATTCTTTTCAGAAGTTGATTTCCATTAATATTACTGCTGATAAATTATCTTACTGTAGTTAGAGAAGCCAGTACAAGCCCAAATGAATTCCATGGGTTTTCTTCAAGCAGTGATTTGTGATGATCCTTTGAACTATTCCTTGCACTGGATCCTAAAGATTGCATCCTCTTTGTATTTACAAATGCAAAGATGTTTGTGAACTGCACTGGGAGGCAGGAAAGTACAAATAGCTGATATTCCAGGCACCCTCTGTGGCAGGAATTTTAGGTTAAAGCAACCGGAAATGCCTTGGAACAGATCTCTGCAAAATGGCAAAATAAAGGAAGCTCACTGTAGATATTTTTCCTAAAGTAGCCCACTTTTACACACTTCCTGCCTGTGGGATTTATGGAAGAGACATCAGCCATGCAAACTTTTCCTCCTTTGTTCCTTAACGAGAGACATGGCTGGCAGGCCATTTATTAGAGCTTGTTCCTTGGAGATGATGTGCGCACCTTTGCTGCTTTAGTCATGGTGAGATGAAACAGCAACTGAGAAGCATGTTGAGGACCTTTTGCTGCTTAGTGAAAATCGTGGAGGTGATGAATGATCACCAAGACATCTGTAGGAGTGGGAGGTGAGAGCTACGAGCGTGGCACCTGGGAAGTTGCACTGTTCATGGTCAGGAGCAAAGCATTACAAACTTAACGCATTAGTGTTTGCTGGCACCAACTGCCTCCAAGGATGACAGGCTCCTTGCTGGAAGTGACAGCAAAATGCCACACAACAATTTTTAGAGGTTGCAGCACTTAAGGGAAATATTTGCTCTCTATCTTCATGCCAAGGAGCTAAAAAAACCCAATGAGAGAAACATGTTTTCTCTGGCATAAGAGGAAGAGTGCGAGTACCTGAACACTTTTAAAGCTGAAGCACAGGACTTGACTCTGCAATACACAAATTTTATTACATTGCAGCATCACTAAGGAGGTCTGTACTCTCCTATATTACTCCCGACAGATTTCTTAATCAATTTGTTCACTGCATACGGCTACATTATTGCTAGCTGACAACGTTTTATTTAGTTCTCAGTTGTCCCTTAATATAAGTGGTTGTAAAACTAACTTCTTTCTTTCAATGTAGCAGCTTTTCCAGAGTTATGTTGAAATTTATTCATCTGAAATGCATAGCAGATTAACTTCCATCCAAGAGCAGTTGAACTCAACTTCTGCTCTTTACAGAAAGAATCGTTTTAAACTACTCTAGAGAACTGCTACATTTTAGCTTGTCATTCAGGATATTGGACACACAGCATACAATCACTGCTATCAAAGGATCATCAGAGGTCAACATTTCCATGAGCAAATAGATGACAGATTGCATTTTGGAACTATTCTTAGAGAATCCTAAGAGTATCTTTGGTAGCGACATGTGGTAATTCTAAGAGGACTGGGTTTGATTTTGGTGATGGCAAGAGTTATACAGAGAATCCAGAGCAGAATGAGTCAGTATACTTTTAATTCCTTCTAGGAGTGAAATCAGAATTCCACTGTGGAAGATGGATTTATGTTAAATTGCAAATTCTCTGTGTGTGTGTGGGCAAGAGAGAAAAAGAGAAATAGAGGGAGGGAGAAGGGAGGCTCTAGGATGCTTTGCCAGAAGCCATTTCCAAGCAATAATTTGGGCTCTATTATATTGCCATCCAGTTATCAGTGGGTGTGTATTTAAGGCAAATTTAGAGTTTACAATAATTATTTAGGAAAGATAAATAACTCACATGTATGAATACACCATTCAGAGTATTAAACATGGAAGGATATGTCAGATGGCGAGCAGCACCTCTGGTCAGCAGAATTCTGATCATCAGGCAGATCCCAGGAGGCTCCTCAAGGAAGGGGAACTGAAATAGAGGACGAGGAGTGAAAAGGTTCTCTGTCAGGGAAAGAGACAGGTAAAACAAAATACAGTTATAGATACCTTCCAAAATAGTGTTAGAATTATTCAAGCTACTTTTTTTTACCTCTCTGAGGTAGGTTTAAGATAAATATAAATAGCAGGGCAAGTAACATTTGCAGTTTCAGCACCTGCAGTGATTTCAGAAAGGCCTTTAGGAAAACAATCTCTCAGATATATTTCCATATCCTTCCTCTCCATCTTCACATACACGTGCCACAACCATAGCACAGTATAAGGAGCTGGTAATTTTTAAACTATATAGTTTTCCTTTATATGAATTATTCCAGCCCTAAGGGGTTATGGTACAAGCTTTCTATCTGCTAAAACATCTCTGCTGCAAAGGGTTCTTGTTTCTTAGCTTGTTTTCAGTGTGCTTAAAGTCTTCATTCTGAAAGTCAAGTTATCACATAGATTTTTCTTGCAGGAAGCATTCATATCAAGTTCTTTTTGTAGTGCAAAGCAGGGAATTCCTGCACACAGGACTTGAAACATTAGTTGCATTCAATCAGAAAAAGTTACCTACATTTCTTTTCACTTAAGTCATTCACTTCCTCTTTAATGCCTCCACATCCACTTCGGGGACAGGTAGCTTAATTTCTATCATCTGTAGCTTTACAGAGTATTAGCTTTGCTACACATGCCAATGATTGAGCTATACTAAATGTGCTTGAAAAAGCCTACAACCTACAGTGCTCATTCAGGAAACCTGGCCTGAAGTAAATCCATATGTGTGTGAGAAAGGCAGTGTTCAGATAGGGCTTGTGTTTTCTGGCTCTCGGCGCTATCATGCACAAACCTTCTTTGAAGAGCTCCAGCACCGATAGGATTTCTGATAATGAAATGTGTGGTACGCTCATAGTTTAACCCTGACATTTTGATGCTTACAAATAATGTTCTTTTTCATTTGGTTAGGCATTTGGAACTTTTTCCTATCCTATCAACTTTTTTTTATTATTTTAAAGGAATCTTAGATGAAAGTAGC
Organism: Eubucco bourcierii; assembly: GCA_013396675.1. Lineage (NCBI taxonomy): Eukaryota > Metazoa > Chordata > Aves > Piciformes > Ramphastidae > Eubucco > Eubucco bourcierii. Next base: position 498,089 of record VWZE01020457.1, read on the forward strand.
ATCTATAATTAAGGAAAAAAAAAACCCCACTAAGAGTCCGTGTTAAAATTAAGTTACAAATCCTGCGTTTCATGTACATTTTCTTTTAACATTTTCAAATCACTTTAAACAAACCAGGATTTTTACTGAATTCTTTGGCTGCTCCAAAGCACTTGCAGAACAAAAATAACCCCTTATAAAATTCCATCTGACTTTTTCATAGTCTGCGATTCAGAAAACATCACATTTGTCACAAATTCATGCATACTCAGCATCTATATACACTGTCAGCTACATCTGATATATACATGAACTAGAACCAGAAACCACAGTGTCTAATCCTATTCCCTTTACTTGTATAAAAACCAACCATTTCATCTCACAGGAATAAGGGCAAGTATATGTAGTAGGATTTACATAGCTGCATTTCATATACAGCTTGACAAGTGGGCCAGCCAGTAGTTGCAGTTTTAATGGGTTTGTCATTTAGATCACTGTATTTCAACAGCAATTTACAAAGTAAACACCGAGTAAGACTTAAAGAAAATCTGTTTTAAACACTTGAAACATTTAAAGCAATACACAGAACTAATAGGAAGATGAAATAGTGAGATAGCATTTTCCAGCTCAAGTGTTGGCTGTAGATGAAAAGTTATTCTAGGCTCTTCTTCAAGAGATGTTCTTCATAAATCCAGTCTTAATTTTACATGAGTATCAAGTAGAATTTGACATCTAAGTTTCTAATGCTGTGCTTTCTCAGGGTTACTAGACACAGGTTTGTTGGGTTTTTTGTATTGTAACAACTGCACTAAGGTACTGTAACTTCATTTGGCTAATCCTGACTTTAAGAATTTACCACTCATTACATGTACCACTCTCAAGAGATCAGCTAAAGCATCCTGTAATTCCTGTGTACATTTAGGTGATCATTCTGGAAAATTCCTCAGGAAACACTGTTTTGTGTCTTGATGGCCCATTTTTACTTCCAGTCCGGATAAAATTAGGTAGCAGGCGTTCAAGTGATCCAAGGGAAAACTTTCTGTGGAAGTTACTTTGTCTTACTGCCCCTGTTCAGTCTCCTCACACTCAGCTGAAAGCAGGAAAATGATAAATGCTTTATTCTGGCCAATACTCAGAGCTCAGTGGTTGGAGAGACTGCTGTCTCATGTGTCAGAGCAGACAACTGTCTTGAAGGGTGGGTACTCTCAAGCTGTGGTTACAATTTTAACTTAATCGGCCTTCCTGGAAATGAATCATAGTCCCTTTGAGGATGCAGGCTCCTGCTTGTGCCCTAGTGTCCTGAGCAGCTGCCATTGAATCATTTTCATCAGCCACTCCTTCATGTTAACCTTAATTTGCTAACCATAAAAATGGTAAGAAAGTACTCCCAGCCCTCTTGTTGATTCTTCTTTACTTAAAGTACTGTACAGTATTTTCCAAACTTTATTATGGTTTGCTTAAATTGATTGAACCAATTACATCTACTTTTTTATCTCCTTATCGGTTTTAAAACTGGAAATTAATTCATATTCACTGCAAAATCAACAGTGAGGCAACCTGAAGGTCTGCCTAATGTTAAATACTTGGTTTCTTTCTTGTAATTTTCTTATTTACCTTGATTTTGTGTGTATCTTCAGGAAAGCTACTGAATTCCTTCAAATCTCAAGCTATTCATCTGCAAAATAAATAGGATAAATCACCCCGTGTCAAGCCAATGATGCTTAGTTGTGTTTGTACAACATTCTGAGTGTCTCAGACGAAAACAGTGTGCTGTGATTACTGTTGTTCTAAATTTTGCAAGCAAATTCCAGCCTACTGTGAACATGAACTGTTTTCACTAGTCCTGCAACATGCACGCACAAGTGATTGAAATGACAGAAACCTCAGACCTAGCCCTCTGATAAATAAGACCACTTTAGTAGCTTGGAATATAATATTATTATAAAAGTAATGGTGAAGATATTTGACAGGTGTAGAGAGATCAAGCTTCTTTCTGTTTCAAATGACTAATCAGAACCGAGTAGCACTTGCATCCATTTTCAATTACTGGATTTCTTTCTCTTTTTTTTTTTAATAAGAAATTAGGAACAGAAGCTTCTGATCCAAACTCAAAACATGTCTCAGTGTGCTTGGCATTTATCCAAATAGCATCTGCCACAGTATTTTGTCTATCCCTAAACGTTTCTCTTTTCATGATAAACTCATACGATATGATACAATTAAATGCACTTCCCGTGGAGCGCTGAGGAAGTCTGGCAGGCTCTTTGGATAACTTTTGCAGACTATTCACACCACCACGTCTGCTTGGCACAGCATCATATAAGGGATATACAACATTTCACCTGTTTGTTTGGTATGTTTCTGCAAATAGCTACTAAAAGTAAATTTCTAAAGTAAAATTCTAGCAGAGCGATTGAAGATGCAGGGCAGTACTGCTTACTCATAATGTTCTTTTTATACTCTCTAGAATGCTTTCTCTTTACAATGTTCTCTCTTCAATATTTTATGTTTTATCCTTCTGTGTTTTTGATAGCATCCATGTAATGTTTTACATGTCGCTCCTCTGTTACAAAGTGGACCTAAAGCCTTTCAGCTTTATTTAATCAAAACTGGAGAGAGTACAAGATTTTACACTCGACTGAATTTAATATCTGCCTATGACAATAGTGACTAATGAAAGTAATCCAAATAGCTAATTACTCTGATTTCAATCCCATGAAAACAACCCTGCCTGGGCAGGAAAAACGAATGCTTACTGCTATTTTTATTGTTTTAAAAGGGGTAACGCCCTGAGCCACGATTGAGTTTTGGTAGCAGGGGTTGCCCGCACCGGCTGCTGGCGGTGGGCACATGCCCTTGGTCCCAGCGCTGGCAGGTCCCCGTTCCCCCAGCGGCGTGAGCACCGGGTGCGGGGTGTCTGGCGGCTGGTGAGCGGGCCCGGCCTGGTCCGTGTAACACTGTTTGTAATGAGAAATCTAAACAGGGAATGGCAGCGAGGCATGACAGGAATGTGTTTCCATTGGAGAAGCCCGTGCAGAGAAAAAGCATAAGCACAGCCATGTCCAGAAGGCCTTTCAGCTGGCCAGGACGGAAGAGTGCTGTTATTGTACATGGGCTGTCAGGCTGCCAGCCCTCCCTCACGGGTTTGTTTTCTCTCATGCTCTCCCTCTCCCTCACCCTCTCCCTCTCTCCGCTGCCTTCCTCCCGGGGCCGGCTGTTTGCTCAGGTGGACAGTGACACCGTTTGGAACGAGCTGCACTCGGCCGGGGCGGCACGCATGGCGGTCGGCTGTGTCATCGAGCTGGCGGCCCGCGTGGCCTCCCGGGAGCTGAAGGTGAGGTCCGGGCCGCGCCGTGGGTGGGAGAGCCGGGACGGCGGAGGGGCAGAGGGGGGCTGAAGGGAGGCCTTGTTCGGCCGTTCCGCGTCGGGGAGGGTGGCAGGGGGAGGGACGGGAGCATGGCCGTGAGGGCGTGGCGTGCCGGGTGGCTCTGCCAGGTTCGGTCCTGCCATCGATAATGCTGGCCCATCGCTGGGTGCTTGTAGGGCAGGGCTGGCTGCAGCCCAAAGCGAAGTTGCTCATAGAGTGCACATCTCCAGCAAGTGGCTGTAGGCTGCCTTTGGAAGTGGTTTTTAATATGGTTGTGAGCTAAGGATAACCACCCAGAGAGAGGGGAGGCAAAGAGTGGGGGCCCGCAGGCCGTGGGTGAGTGGTGAGGAGAGAGATGACCCAGGAGGTGCCTTTCCACCAGGCTGCCTGCTCCACGTTCTTCTCCCCGGCCCCCTTCCCTATCTCGGCGCTCGGTAAGGCGTGATGTACAAAACCCAAATTATCCCCAGTCTAAACAATTTATAAAAGCTCCAGACCTGACAGACTTTGACATTTTATTTGGTATTTTAACAGCCCTATTTAAAGGTGCACCACATGCAGCCAGAGAGCAGGCTTGCCCCAATAAACACTGTTGGAGCTAAGGTGTCTCCTGAACAAAGCTGTCCACCTCCCAGTCCAAGTCCTAATGCATTCAGCCCCGTTTCCAAAATTAAGATAGAAATAAATATTTTACTATTAGCACGGTACAGTGATTTTTAAAATTCCAAATTGCTTTTGAATTTGAGCATTTTCTTCCTATGTTTCTGTCTCATTTTGGTCAAATTATGTTAGCTACGTATTTGAGGAGGGTTACGTATTTTTATGTATACATAAACATAGATATGGATTATATAGGTATATAAATGACAGTGTGCTCAGGTGAATACAGTACTGTAGCTCTGAACCAATCGAATGCAGTTATTCAACTTTCATATTCAGACACAGAAGTCATTATCCAGGTACTATACAGCATGTAAACATTTTGACATTTCACGTCAATGACAGGGCACATCATATAGGGTGCTGCTCTGCATCCTTTCTGATGACTACTTCATCCTCATGAAGCTTTTTGGGAACAGTAGGATTCAATACACAGCTCATGGTATTCTGATCCAAAATGACTAATAAAAGTGAAGAAGGATATATATATGTAAAAGCTAGTTTTTACTATTGGCAACTATAGGACATAAGTCAGTCTCTAGAGAAATGCAAAATCAAGTTTTGATAATAAGAATGTGTGCAGTTGACATGACCAAGATCATCTGTGGCATCTTCGTCACTTACCTCTTTGTATTTGTGGCGTCTTACCACAGTGTGAATGAATGCTCTTGGTTGTGAAAGTGTGTGTGATGGACAGATGGAGAGAATCCAAGATCAGCTGCTGTCAGACCTTGGTTTCTACCAACATTGCAATAGTTGGAAGAAAAATTGTTTAAAATTTAGTGCTAGTTGATCCTAAATAAAATCTTTGTCTACGGTTTTTAGAATTGAAAAGAATGAAGCTGCAGTTGAGGCATAGGAAAGGTTCATGTTCAATAGACATGCCAAGTGGTTGGTTTATACCAGATCATCAAGAAAACAGGAATGGAAAGAATTTCATGTAAAACAAAATCAGGAACACTTAACAGCATTCCTAATAGGTGTTTATCTAACCTGCTTATAAACTTCCAGCATGAAGCCTAATGACAGAGATGCTACCATACCAACTGTATGAACTAACAGCCTTATAATTTAAGGTTATGGAAAGGTTAAGACCTGAGTGCCAGAATGAGAGCATGCTAGTAGAAGTTTCTGAAATGCACTAATGCTGACATTAGCTGTTTTGGCAGAGTCCTCTGATGTTTGCTTTGTCACTTCGTTCGTACAAACCTGGGTTTTGCTGGCAAGCTGCTCCCAATACCTTCACATGATAAATGACATTGGGGGGTTTGCAGTGTATTCTAGGGTTTTCTATCTGATGTCCAGGATGATGTTTTACGTAGCTGTACAGTTTTAGCCCCATGCATCTGTATGCTGCAATCTAGTCTTATGACATAACGTATCTCTTTTCCATCTTGCTACCATTTTCCCTCTAGAAACATACACATTGCATTGATCACGTTTCCAGTGTAGGGAAAATGCCAGTTTTGGTTTTAATGTACTTGTAAAGATCTGAAGGGAAGTGAAGCTGACCACTTCCATGTTCATTCATTGAGCAAATATGCATGTGAAGCAAGCATCTGGGGCCTGTACTGTGAGCACTGAGTGGGAGGATTAAACTCTGATGAGAATCTGGAATGATCTGCTGCAGCTTCAGAATCTTTGGATAACAAATAGTGCCTTCCAAGAATTGTGTGTAAGCCCTAACAGCTCTGCAACATGTAAATAGCAAGATGAGAACAGTAGGGGAACATTCCCTAGTTTTTCCCTGGAAGTTTCCCACTGTGGATTGCTGTCACATGGTATGCTGTCAGTTTGGTGTCATCTAAAGGGGGAAAAAAAAGTAAATTATGAGACAAGACATAGTGATTTGTTCTGAAATCCCAGAGTTCTCTGAGAAGAGCTGCATGTCCTGAAGTCCACAGTGGCAGATTTACAATGCACAGCAAGAACTTCCCGCAGAGCAATGCTCTGGACTGCAGCAGAGGAGACAGTGCATTATCTACCCACTGCACTGGACAATCACAAACGTCTTCTTCTGGAACAACCATGGCAACATTAGGATAACCACAGAGTAAAACTATCTAGCATAAACACAATCTGTGATAAGAAGCCAAAGTTAATTGTTTAACGAGTGCTGTTCTGACATGAGAATGATCAAATTTATCAGTGTGGTTGGGTATGAGAAGCCCAAAAATTATTTCTTACACCTTTATGAATCAATATATATGCTTTTTAAAAGTCCAATGTGATTGTTCTAAGATTTAATTTAATATAATAGTTTGTATTTTCAGATACACATTCAGCTAATTTAAAAATACATCTTTACATTAGTGAAGACAAGTGTTTTTATGCCTAACCAGAATGCTGAAACTAACAAGCATAACTCTTCATTGACTGGCATCTGACACTTAAAGTGTATTTCAGGAAGGAACAGGATATTTTGATTTCTGTGGTTATTCCACGGTCTCTACTGTTACTATAGAATCATAGAGTTGTCAGGGCTGGAAGGGACCTCAAGGATCATCTAGCTTCAACCCCCCTGCAATGAGCAGGGACACCTCACACTAGATCAGGTTGCTCAGAGCCACATCTGACCTGACCTTAAACCTTCAGGGATGTGACTTCCACCATCTCCCTGGGCAACCTGTTTCAGTGTCTCACCACCCTCATGGTGAAGAACTTCTTCCTAACATCCAATCTGAATCTACCCACTTCTAGTATGGCTTTTATTTCTTGCTAGTATTTCTTGCTACTGCATAGAGTGACAGTAATAGGTTAGAACTATAGGTAAATGCTGTTGTGATAAGTGTTGAGATTACAGAAAAATTCCCCAAAATACATATGGAAGGCTGCAGAACCATTGAGAGATGCCCAACAGAGCTGGGCAATGGTCAGACTTACTTACAAGGCAAAAGTATCACAGTATCACCAGGGTTGGAAGAGACCTCAAANATTCCTGATGCAAAAGGTTCTTTAATTCCGATTTTCCTGAGACTATCATTCCCGTTTCTCACAAGTCTTTTCTGAGAACAGCAACATTCTTTTCATCTGGACATTTGGACAGTGTTCAAAAATGGACCAGGAATTGGGAGTTCTCTTCACTGTAGTTCAAGTCCCTAGTGGAACATCAGATTTCTTTGATCTCCTCGACTAGGGGAAAGCATCAGTATGACAGTGCTAAGGATGTGAAACTGTAGGGTTTACTGTAGTGCTGCTGCAATAGTAAATTACCATGTTGTGGGCTTTTTAAAATCAGGATACACTCAAAAGCAAGAAGAAGGCTTATAGAGAATGGAAGCGAGGACGGGGGACATGGGATGAATACAAAGATACTGTTCGTGCAGCCAGAGCTGTGGTAAGGAAAGCTAAGGCACAGCTCGAATTGAAATTGACCAGGGACATTAAAGGGAACAAGAAGAACTTCTACAGGTATATTAGTGAGAAGAGGAGAACTAATGACAATGTGGGACCCTTACAGAAGGAAAATGGAGAGCTGCTGACAAAGGACATGGACAAGGCTGAGGTGCTCAATGACTTCTTTGCCTCAGTCTTTAACAGCAAGGGCTCCAACCACAATGTCCAAGTTGCAGAGGGTGAAAGTGAGGACTGGGAGCAGGCAAATCTGCCTACTATAGTAGAAGANCCTTGAGGTCCCTTCCAACCTTACTATTCTATGATTCTGTGATTCTATGATTCTAGGACAAATTCCCTATTCTCCAAGAAACCTCAACCTGGTTGTTTGTGTTTGATTACATCAAATAATCTACATTAAGAATTTTTTGATTTGTTTTTTTTTTAAATAATAATGAGCACTCACTGAGATCCATTTGAGATAATATTTAACAGAGAATAAAGAATCACTCTACTGAAATGCATAGCATGATAAATGTGATGTTATTCCAAGTCAAATACTGTGATTTTCTTTTTTTCATGAATTTCTTTACATGTATGATCAATGTCACCTTGGCAATGTTACAAGAGGAGATGAGCTTAAATACTGCAAAATTTTTTTTAAAAAGTTTTTTGTTTTCTTTTTTTTAACGCTTTTTGGAATTTAGAAACCTGATTCAGGATAAGGTATTTATGTTGTCTAGATTCAGTTCCACTGCCCTCCTGTCTAGTTGTTTGTTTGGTTTTTTTTATTTACCTTTGCTCTTTCCTCATTTCCCTAACTGATTTATACAGATGGCTTTTAATAATCTGCTGCCTGACCATAGATTTTTAGAAAAGTGAAGTATTTGGAACTGGGTGAATATAATTCTGCTACAGTCATTAGCTGTATCAAATAAATTATTTTGACAGAGCAGAGAAAACTTATGATATATTGTTTGGGGTAGAAATATACACAGCACCCTGCATAGAGTTTCTGACAGAATCACAGAATATTAGAGGTTGGAAGGGACCTCCAGAGATGGAGTCCAAACCCCCTGCCAAAGCAGGATCCTCTAGGGTAGTTCATACAGGAAGGCAGGATTTGGAAAGCCTCCAGGAGAGACTGCACAACCTCTCTGGGCAGCCTGTTCCAGTGCTCTGTCGTCCTCATGGTAAGGAAGTTTCTCCTCCTGTTGGGGTGAAACCTTCTGTGTTATAATTTGTAACCATTGCTTCTTGTCTTATTGCTGCAGACCACCATTGGCCCCCTCCACTTGTCACCTACCCCTCAATATTTATACATATTGGTGAGATCTCCTCTCAGCCTTCTCTTCTCCAGATGAAACAGCCCCAGGGCTCAGTGTCTCTCCAGAGGGGAGATGCTCAAATCCCCCATTCATCCTCATGAATCTCTGTTGGGCTCTCTCCAGCAGGTTCCTGTATCTCTTGAACTGAGGAACCCAAAAGTGAACACAGTATTCCAGCTGTGGTCTCACTAGAGCAGAGTAGAGGGGGAAAAGAACCTCCCTAGACCTGCTGGACATTTTCTTGATGCATTCCAGGATGCCATTGGCTCTCTTGGCCGCAAGAGCACATTGTTGACCCATGGAGAACTTGCAGTATAGCTCGTGATCTTCAAAATCTTCCTCTCTAGCCTCTACTTAATAACCAGACTTTTCAGAAAGGTGCCCCATGAAGTGTCTCCTAAGGATTGCTTTCCTCCCTTGCATTCCCACACGGAAATTAGAGATGTACTAGAAATATGTTGCAAAAGAAACTCTGTGTCCCGGTCACTGCTCTACAATATAGAGGCAGATTTCAGGAGCACTTGGTCTAAAGGTCTGAAGACACTGGAAAGTGTTGTCCTGCCTTGCCTTCCCATTTTTTTCCAAGCCCAGCCTGGCAGCTTCCCTTACATTGATTCTGATGCTCAACTCTGTTCACCTCTGCTCCCTTCCATTGTGCTGCTTCACTCACAGGCAACTAGGCACAAAGAGACTCTTTTCCTTTGCCTGCATCCAGTTGTCCTATGTAACATATGCTTCCTTTCTGCTGCTGAATTGGGTAAGAAGAGAGGTTATCCAACCCCCATTAGAGAAGTTTCAGAGGAAAATAAGGAGGATTTCTGCATCTGTGTCTCTCTTCAGTTCTGGCTTTAATTTGTAACTCTGAGCTCTCGGAGAATCTCGCCTTCAGGATTAAGCTTGCCAAATTATTGTTTTACTGAAAAATGTTAAGATGCTTATATTTCCATTTTCTCAACCAAATTATTTGTGCTGATGCCATCACTTTTTTTTTTGTTGTTGCTGCTGCCATATATTTGGTGTTTATTAAATGACAAACACTGCTTTTAAGAAGTTGAAATTCAGATAATTATGACAGAATTATAATTTTTCAGTAATTTGTTGAATAATGTCCTTTAAGATGTTATTTGTTCCAGTGATATTTGTTTTAATTTGTGATGTTTTGTGAAGATTGAATGTGTCTTCACTTCTTTGCTGAATAACAAATTGTATGTTTCTCTGACTGTCCCTTAATATCTTATAATGGACTGTCAGAGAGAGGGGGAAAAAAATAGTGTCAGTGGTAAATGTAACTTTAAAAGGTTATACCTAAGAACCTCTTTTTACAGTGGGAGATGACCTTCCATCATCAAAGACAATTCAGTGCCATGAAACTACTGAACAGCCAAAGGAATAGTTTTGAAATGTTCCTTAATTTTCTTCAGCCTTAGATGACCCCATTCAGTACTGTTAAAAGCTGAAATTATTTTAAGTACAGTGCCCATAATAAGGATTACTGTTTAGTTTACTTTGCATATCCTTTAAATATGTTGACAATGGCAGTGCTCTTTTCTGCAACAGAAACATGTAAGTGCCTGTCCTGGTTTTCGTGGGGTGGAATCCCAGGGCAGCCATTGTATGCAGGCCATGTGCAGTTTGGAGTCAGCCAGGAGGGGCAAAAGCCAGGGCAACTGCCCAGGTGTATCCCATATGTGTCATGCTCATTAAAGAAGGGAAGCTTGCTGAGGATGGGAGCTCTTCTTGCTTTGCTTGGTCCCTGGAGGGATTCGTTCATTATTCTTCTCCTGATGTCTGCTTTTATGCTTGTTGTGACCATTGTACACTCAGTGGGCTGAGTATAACTTTGTATACATTTATATTTACATAGTGATTAATTTTGCTGTTTCTTTAAATCCATACTGATTGGAACCTCTGGGTCTCCTCTCCTTTTCCTGATTTCCTTTCTCAACCAGGGAGTAGGCATCCCCTGTGAAGAGAGGCTGAGAAACCTGGGGCTGTTAAGTCTAGAGAAGAGAAGACTGAGGGGAGATCTGATCAGTGTTTATAAATGAGGGGTGGGTGTCAAGTGGATGGGGCCAATCTCTTTTCTCTGGTCAGCAGTGATAGGACAAAAAGCAATGACTACAAACTGGGACACAGAAGGTTTCACCTCAACATGAGCAGAAACTTCTTCACAATGAGGGTGTCAGAGGTTGCCCAGAGAGGTTGTGGAAGCTTTCCAAACCCACCTGGATGCATTCCTGTGCAAGCTAACCTAGGGGATCCTGCCTTGGCAGGGGGTTTGGACTCAATGATCTCTGGAGGTCCCTTCTAACCTCTAAAGTTCTGTGATTCTGTGATAGAACAATTGCTATAATTCAGCCCTGGATATGGGATAAATGCAAAGAGTGCCATTTATTTTTAGTTTGAAAAATCAAACTCAATAAACTGGTAAGACCTGGTAGGATTTGTACGGTTATTCCTCATGTAAAGTAAGCAACATATGAATGGAGAAGAGGTTTTGCAAAAGGAGACTCAAGAGAAGGACACAAGTTGAACGGTGATCTGAGACTGCTTTGAACATCCACTTCAGCTGAATGAAGCACAAACCCTTGTTCTGCCTTATATCTATGTATGTGCACACATGCAAGTGTAATGTTGCCCTGTTGACAGTTAAGGGTTATTTAACAGAGCGAAAGGAATTGAAATGAGTTTCCTCCAAACCTGAAACATTCCTGGAATGTGTTTTTTCTGTTGTGTCAGGTTGAATCAATACCAAAATAAACCTGGTGCATTTGGTCGCTAGTACTCTAGTGTCTTTGTATCATCTATGGATAACTTAAATTGAACTTGAAACTCTCATTTCAAATGACCCTGGTTATTACTGTTCTCAATGCCCTTGTGGCACAGGGCACAAGGAAGAATTACCCTATGGTAAATTGTACTAATACAGCAAATAAGCAGAATTAGCTTCCTTCCCACCCAACACTCTTAGTTTTGTAGCCTTGAAAGTATTCTGTACAAAACCCACTCAGCCATTACTCACAGCTCCACTTTCATTAGAGGGAAAACTATAATGAAGTATCTTTCTGAATAAAAAGAGCCC
>VWZE01020457.1:516315-537006 GCA_013396675.1 Eubucco bourcierii
CCTTTTTCATAAGTGCAAAAAGTCTTTACAAAAGTCTTCTCTAAGTCATGTTTTGTGTGAAATGTAAAAAAACCCTCTGAAGGATAAGAAAGTGGAGCTTAGTTAAAGAGCGCAAAGCTGGTTCGCTTCTGGATGCTAGTGCCATCCACAGGCTTTTTTTTTATACTATGTGTTTGATCCATAGGCAATTTATATGCCACCAGGGATGCCTTCCCAAATGTAATGTATTCATGTGTTCAGTCTTTAGAGTTTTGTGGGTTTTGATTGCTGGGTTTTGTTGGTTTTTTGTTTTGTTTTTTTTTTAACGTGGACTTTTCAGCCCAAATAAGAAATGTCAAATCCCTAAAATTCTTTAAACAGTGGTCTGAAGAATATACTCTTACAGATGTACTCTGTTTGCATTATAGTTTAAGTTTGCTGCAGTCTGATAGATCTCTAGAGGCAAAAAATTCCTTGATGATCACTAATCCTAGTACTATACTTTATGAATTTTATATACAATTCTGGAAAGTGTTCTAGAAATTGACTTTATGGATTTTTTTATTTTTTTTTTTAAGCTTGTGAGCATGGCAGGTTACCAAGTTTAATTTATAGTTTGTAGAAATATGGGATATTAATTGTTGTCTTTTTTCTGCTGTTAGGAATTACATGTGTGTGTGTGTGTGTGTGTGTGTATTTATCATTTAGTCCATACAGGAGTTAAGGTCAACACTGTGTAATTATGTAAAATATATATCTCAAGCTACTTTTATTTAAGTGCAAATTCTAGACAGCAGAATCAACAGCAAGGCTTTCTCATTCTGCCTTTTTCCTCCTCTTTAGGTCACGTTGTGTGTTTATATATGTATGTGCACATGTGTATTTACATAAGTTATATGCCACTGGTCTCAAATGTATTATTTCTGGCAGCACTATGAAAGGGCGAGGGGACAGAAAAATTGCTCAAGAGCCTCTAATAGATTTCAGTGCAGTCTGCCTGCTGTTCTGTTTTGCACAGAGTCAAGTATTTTTTTAAGCTGATAATTGAAAACCTATCTTGTTCTTACAGAATGGCTTTGCTGTTGTAAGGCCCCCAGGCCATCATGCTGAAGAATCAACAGCCATGTAAGTACCAGGGAATATTGCCCATCTTGGAGCACTAAGGTTACTGGCAATCACCTGTGCTGTGCATGTCTCTGAAGAACTGTAATTGTTAGCAGATGACTGAAAAGGCTTTCTAGGTACTCCCAGAAGCAAATTTATGGCCTCAGAGATCATATAGCGTTTTTAAAAATGCTCTGAACATTATTTATAGCTGTTTTCCTGACTGATTTGCTTTCTTGTTTCTGTTCTTCTCTATTCCACAGGGGGTTCTGCTTTTTTAATTCGATTGCAATTACTGCCAAATACTTGAGAGACAAGCTAAATATAGGCAAGATATTGATTGTAGATCTGGTATGTATTCTTGGCGAGCATCGCACTTTCAGTGCACCTAGATAAAAGATAATGGATTTGTGTTTATATGTCAGACTTTCCTGCTTCTAATACCTACAAGTAATAAAGGTGTGCATTTCCTCTGATTTTGGGAACTCATTAAAGCCAGGATGGCAGTACTGAAGCCATAAACATCTATGTTTCACTTTAATGGTGTTAACTGCAATTTAATGAGAAGAAGGCACAGATCAGGGCAACTTTTATGGTCCTTAAATGAATTGATACTTCCACTGTTAAAATAACCCTACAGAACCCAAGTTTACTTTTCCCTACAGAATACAGACTTTAACTAGTCAGATGTGCTTTAGAGAATGCAGTTGCTTTGGTAACCAAACTGGCCACTTCCCCCCAGCTACCAATGATTTGACTTGTTTTGTAATTTCAATATTATTAAACAAATCAACAGGTAATTCCCTTTAAGAAGTTTTCAACTCATGTATGCCAGCTTTTGATGGTTCCCTGAAGGAAAGCTATGTGATTAAAAATCCACTTCATTGGATTAGTCTGTATTTAAATAGAAGGCACTCTTACACAATACTTAATATGTTTAACAAATGGATTATTTAAATGCAGATGACATTTGGCATGTTGTCTATATTAATTTCATGAATAATGAATTGGAGCTTTGCCTTGCACTTAAAGGATCAGCTCAATGCACACAGCCCAAGGAAAGTTGAATGCTGATTTATGAGCAACATTTTTGTTTTCCTACAGTTCATGAGGAGGTGTAATAGGGTGTCTGACAAAGCATAGACAGGAAATGAACCTTGGCATCAAAACCTAACCTGTTACATCTGCACTTAATTAATTTTTGCAGGTGATAAAAGATTTAAAGACAAAATATGTTAAAGGGTTTTTGAAGTGCAGGGCTTAATAGTCTAAATCTTGTTCATATCTGCACTCATAATTAAATCTTATTGTGAAGTCATGGCCTTACCATCTAGCACTTTTGTTCAGTTAAATATGAGTACTGGCTGTTGAAGAGAAGCAGAGAAAGGGGGAGTGTGGGTGGAGGAACAGCAAGTGAAAAATGAATGGTGGGTAAGTCTGTGGGTAGGTTAAGTATTCTTACAAGGTTTTACAAATATTTCTCAGAGTGTTCTGCTATCAATTAGAAACATAAAATGCAAGGAACCAGTGGTTTTGAAGAGTTCACTTCCACTGTATGTTGCATCTGTTTACTGACTTGACTCTTACAGTTCATTGAGTTTTACTGCTGTAAATACTGGCTGAAAGTGAACTCTGTTTATTCTTGGCTTTTTTTCTTTTTAGAAAAAGAAAAGCCTATTCAAAATTTGAATTCTGTGAATGTTTTTAAGTCTTCTTGACTGCAAGCATTATGTTTGCCTTGTTGGGAAAAGAAATCATTCCATTTGACCTACTTAGCCAATAAGCACTTGTGAAATTAGCTTCAGTTTTTCAAGGCAAGGGTAAATGTGAAAATCATTACCTGTGTAAATGATTACCTGTGAATTTGCCTATCCTTACCCAGGAAAGTAGACAGGGAATGCTCAACCTCTCTCTGGCTTTATCCCATTGGCCAGAACAGCTCAGCTGGTGAAAAGAGAGAAATATATATCTGACAAAGATGACTTCATTCCTGGAGCAGTTGTAGTCCAGTCCCTACTCTACTCCATACTTAATGCAATGAGGTGAAAAAAATTGATATGGAGAATTTCTTATGTATGCAAACTACGAAGAAGTCCCAATCCAGACTAAATGAATTAACAAGTTAATAGTGATGCCTTTAAGTGCACTAACAGAGAGTTTGGGGCATCCAAATGGAATAATGGGATTACAGATGTTAGACTTGAAATTAACCTTTATATTTTGATAGTGACTAGCACAGCAGGACCCCACGCAGGTTGGCAGCTGCATGTGTTACGGCAATGTAAATATTAAAAAGTAGTAATATTTGATCCCACATATTAAACTCTACTCCAGTTATAAATTAAAAGTAGTCTTCATAGCTGCTGTAAATATTAAAAAGTAGTAATATTCGATCCCACACATTAAACTCTACTCCAGTTGTAAATTAAGTGTAGTCTTCGTAGCTGCCACATGTGTACATATATAAATCCTTAGCTTTTAAGGTTTTAATCTTTCCTTCATTTACTTCCACACTAAAAGACCACTCTGTCAGCTGTCAGCTTTTCTTTCCTCATTTCATCATTTGAATAAATCTTCATTTTTGCACTGACTTACATACCCTGAACACATTTGATCTACGAAGGGATATGAACACATTTCCCACATAGTAACGTGCCCAGTCTGAAACAACACATTCCTTTGTCTAACCAGAGCAGTTACTGCTCTTCAGAACAGTGTAACCCTTGGTGGGATTGAAGTTTAGGCAAGAAATTAAGCTTTGAGATTTAAACATTTAAAAAACCCACCATAATTCTCTATGCCCATTTAACATTTTTTAAATTCTCATTTGAAAGGACATATCTGAAGCTCCAGATCTGCATGGGTAATGAAAACTAACTAAAATGAAGGTCTGTTATATTTTTTAGCCATAACCTCTGCAGATCTGTCATTATGGCCAACATACCTTCTCAGGTTGTTGTTGCAATCCTCAATCCAAAATCATCTGTACTTGCATGTATGGTAGCATGACCTGGATCTCTTTGGAGTGAACCAATTAATGCTGTCTCAGTTGAAGGCTGAACAAGATTCTGGGGTTAGTCTGCATGTCAGATTTTACTTGATTTGCCACTTAGAGCCCTCTAGCATAATGCTGGCTGCCTTCAAATCTCCAACACCCTCACACCAGTGTGTGCTGCCTTGCACCTCCAACATATGTTACATTTAACCTTGGTATTAAGTCACGGTTGAGCTGTAACTTCGTCCTCATGTTTCAGGTACTTTCAATGGAGAAAAGAAAAGTAACCATTAAAATATCAGCCCACAGTGATCCCAAAGGAGGTCCAAGTCAAGCACAATGCAGTACAAGCAACGCTCAATCAATGTAGAGAATCCTGAGCAATGTGGGTGAAAGTCATGGGCTACGTCAGCTGGCGAAGGGCGCAAGTGATGCGCGGCAGTGCCTGCTGTACCATTGGCAGGGTGTATATAACTTGGATCCACCTGGAGTCTAGGAATCCTGAGGCAAATGCAACCATTTTTTTTTCCTCTGAAACTAAATTAGATTTCATATCTCACCGAATTTGTAAAATAAATGCAGTGTTGCTATTCAGAGTACTTTATCTGTCCTCCTTTTGAATTCTCTCTTTAAAGCAGAAATTTCAAAGGGATGGATTAAAGGAGGAGGATCAATAATATCTATAATTTTTCAGATCCTTACAACTGTCAGTGGAGAAACTTACCAATAAAAGGCTCACCTTTCTTTTACTAGAGGTTTCCATTTCTACCTGTAAAATGTCTTGTGTCTCTAACCACCTAGTACAATAGTAGAACTGTGAAAACAAAACTGAAAAAAAAAACCAGAGGGAAAATCCACATCATCAGCCTCTGTTCTGTAGAGGTACTGTCAGCTTGTTTCTCCAGTATTTTATTTAATGACAGAATTTCTTTTCACTGGCTTTATATAATGTTTGAAATATGGAGACCAGCCAAGGTCAATCCTTGATTGTGGAAGGCACCATCCTATCTGCCAGATGATTTAATAGCTAATGAGATCATATTCCTACGTCTTCAACCGTTGCCGTCATGATTTTGCAAAAATGAAGTATGAAGTCCTTTCTGCATCTGGCATCCCTTTTGATGTGGATCTAACTGCTGAGGGACTGCTAACTGAACTGAGTGTTTCAAGAAAGCCAATTTACTCAGCTGGTCGCAGAGCCTTTGACCTCAATAGTGGAACTTGGCAAATCAATGAATACACTTATGTTTAGTGTTCTGTCAAGAATTGTGAAAAAGCTCTGTAAACCATAGATCCTTCTGCAAAATACTAGTTTGTAGTTTAAACATTAGTCTTTCTTCAGAGGCCAATGAGGCTAGTTAATTAAGCCTGAGGGGTTATGAACTGTTGGCAGTTAATAAGTCATAAAATTCCTCCATAAAACAGGATGCTAGATTCCATCACTGAGGCAAGGAGTACAAAGAGCCGGTGTATAAATATCTAATTGTACAAAAGGACTGGGATTTCTCAATGACTGCTCATCTGGAGTCTCCAGGGCACGCTCGCTATGGTTTCCTGATTTTTAGAAGCCAGTTTAAAAAATGAGTGCATTAAAGAGTAATTTGCCTGAAAGTTCAGGAAGTATGGGGTGGTGAAGGGAGGGGGAAAGGGAAAGACAAAAGGAAGGCAAGGGAGAGGGAGAGAAACAGGGGGGTAAAAGAAAGCAGAACCGAGCTCTACACTGAGTTGGACATTATTACATTTGTCATCTGTTTTCTTTCTCCTTTAGGATGTTCACCATGGCAACGGTACACAGCAGGCTTTTTATGCTGACCCCAGCATCCTGTATGTTTCCCTCCATCGCTATGATGAAGGCAACTTCTTCCCCGGCAGTGGAGCCCCAAATGAGGTTAGGTTTATTTCTTTAGAGCCCCATTTTTATTTGTATCTTTCAGGTAATTGCGTTGCATGATTACCCCTAATTTTCTTGTCCTTCTCTGGTTCTTTAAATTACACCAGATTACCAAATTGTCCACTGGGAGCAGGGGACCAGTGGAGAACAAGTGCATAACCCAGAACAGTCCTTGTCAAACAAGGCTGGGCTGACCTGACATGTTGTTTGATGTTTGTTTCTGAAGCATGATGGAGAATTCTTTTCTTTTCTTTATTTTTTTCTTGCTTCTTTTTTTTCTCCCCCCACCCCCACCCCCCCTTTTTCCTTCTCTTTTTTCTTCCCCTTCACTCCTTTTGGTGTTTTCTTCCTGTTTTTCAGGTTGGAAGTGGCCCTGGTGAAGGGTATAACATAAATATTGCTTGGACAGGTGGCTTGGATCCTCCTATGGGTGATGTTGAGTATCTCACAGCGTTCAGGTTGGTAGTTTTTTTTAAAAAAAGAAGTTATGAAACCTGCTTGTAGAATATAAGTACACAAATGAGAGCTAATATATTCCTCAAAGGTGGAAGAATGACCCACAGTGAAACTAACTTACTCCTGGCATCTCACTATATGAAACCTTAGTAAATAATTAAAAAATGGAGAATTTAATTGTTGTGCTCATCCACTCAGAAACAATGACAGCAACAACAAAAAAAAACAACCCCAAAAGTCTAATGATTTAATAGGTTAACTCATATTATCATAATCATATCATGCCAGTGAAATGATTTGGTGCTTGCTCACTTCTCTAACCTCAAAATTTGAATCTAAACATTCAACTTAATTGCAGTTTACACACAGAGCAGAGCAGATAGAAAGCATTGTGCAGCATGGTCTGAATCCAGCATTCCTCATTCACTTAAAAGGTTGATCATGATGCTCACAGATTTGACCAACTGGCTTGTTCTATGAAGTTTACTTAATAATTTACTTAATTAACTAAATTATTTACTTAAAAGTAAATACTTTATTATTTACATAAAAGTAAATTATTTACTCAGTAAGAATGATAGGAAATGCTGAATGCTGTGCTTCTCTTTCTTTGCAATAGCTCATTCTAAATACAATTTTATTCTCTCTTAAGTGGTGCATCATAATCTTTAGTCTTATTTTCATGGGATGAGGGGACATAAAAACAGTTTAAACCACACTATTTAAAACTTTCAGTAGCGTTGTCTTATATGCACCATTTTCTTTCATTGTAAAGCACTCCAGTGGAAGGGTTTAGTGGGCACTCACCTCTCAAGGCTGGGTGTAATGTTACATTTTAAAAGCAGTTTCATTTAGTGGGAACTGATGAAGAAAGACAGTGAGACAACTAATGTGTATCTCCAACCACTTTCAAGACTTTCAGTTTCAGGTAGTGTGTTTGATTGTATTCTCTTGAAAATACATCACCAAAACTATAAGACCTTTCTGCTTTTTTTTTCCCTTTTCCTGAAGCACTTCTGTGTAGACCCTGAAATAATAGGCAGAGGGTATGATAAACAGCACATCTGAACTCAAAATCCAAGCCCTAGACACAGAAAGAGCTTTACACCTTCCTTGTATTGCATTGTTATTGTGAAAAAGGTTGCTATTTTATTTACAACATTTGCCTGTATTTAAAGAGAGCCTAAATGAATAGGTAGTGGCAGGCTCCAAATTCTCTGCACCTCAGTATTGCTTCAGGCTTTTTCCAAGGTCTCTGTTATTCTTTGAAGAGATTTTATGCAAGCTGGGTGGTTCAAATCACTGATAATAGTGTCTGATATCACTATATCTAGCATGATCACTTCAAAATTCTTGGTTTGGAATCCAACTCATCTCAGTAATAATATAGTTAATGTGGCCATCTAATACTGTGAGAGAATTCTGGTCCTAGGTTGTTGAAGACTGAAATAATTGAGGCCACAGCCATAACTGGTACTCCTGCTATCCTGATGACAAATACCTTGGCCTAATAATACATTTTCAAGTATGTACTTTACAGTTTTAGCTTAGGGAATAGTAATAAATAGTTTGGAGCAGCTAATACTGCTACTAATATTGCTGCTGTACCTCTTTGCTTCACATATAGAGGGACTTTCAGTCTCTGTGCCTGAGCAAAGCAGAATGATTGAGGAAAATTCACCTAGACTGCTACACACTGACTAATCATTTGCAGACATAGCACTAAAATACATGTTGATATATATATATATATATATACACAATTATTGAATTATTGTAATTATTTATTTTAATGCAGATAAACTCCCTTAAAAATTGCTGATGGTGCATATTGTAATGCTTCTCTTTTAAACTCATCCATTTAGCTTTGTGATTAATGTTGTAATTAAGGTGAAGGTTAGACACTGTGTGAAATCATTACTGCCTTTCTTGGGTTTTTTTAAAGACATACAATGCTGTTGGCTGATTACAATAGATACTGCTGTGCTCATTTTCTCCCTAAAGATTAGGGATGTTTCCCTACACTCCAAACACCTTTTTCCCTGGGCACACTCTCTGCTCCCTCTGTAGTGCTTATAGGCATGGCTTTGGTGTGGCAGTTTTGATTTGAGATCAATGAAGCAAGAGCATGGAAGGATCAGGACAAGGGGCAATGGGTTTAAACTGGCAGAGGGGAGATTTAGACTGGATGTTAGGAGGAAGTTCTTTACAGTGAGGGTGGTGAGACACTGGTACAGGTTGCCCAGGGAGGTTGTGGCTGCTCCCTCCCTGGGGGTGTTCAAGGCCAGGTTGGACGAGGCCTTGAGTGAGCTGTACTAGTGGGAGGTGTCCCTGCCTATGGCAGGGGGTTGGAACTGTCTGATCCTTGAGGTCCCTTCCAACCTTACCATTCTATGATTCTATGATTCTATGGAACTTCGAAGTGCAAATTAAAGTATCTGCAAATTGCATGGGACAGGCCAAGTAGCTGTTTTCTATGGAGCTGCTCTGAATGGTAGGTAAGTTTACAGCTCCTAGTAGAGAGATGTTTAGTCTGTGGACTAGAATCTATCCCTGTTATTGTCCAAAATGTCACACATGATATAGCCTGTGTTCTCAGTTTGGCAGGAAGAGAATCGTGAGACTGTATTAGGGAAAGACAGGTTCAGAGTTAAGTCCTTTAACCATATATAGAAAAAGAAGTCTTGGAGAAAATCAATCAAAGAGTCGATAAAAAAAACCTCAACAAGTCAGCTTTTGGAGTTTTGATCTGCAACAGGTCAGTTTATAAGAAAATAAACAGTGAGTTTTGTAGATAGAACATTTTGGGGCTTTTTTTTTCCTTCTTGTTTGGTTGGTTTTTTGGTCTTGTTTTGTTTTGTTTCATTTTGTTTTTAAATCCTGATAAGGGGTGGAGAAAACATTGGATGTTCTCAATTATATAAGACAAATAAGGGACAAAATGGAAAGGTTTTCCCTTCATACCTGCTCTCTAGTAAACAGAGAGGTTATGCAGTATTCTGTCCTTAGTGAAGGCAGGAAAGGACGTTGGTGAAGGTTCTCTCCAAAATAACCAGGCTGTGAATAAGTTTGCAGGTGAGTGGAGCCTGTATCTAGAGAAACTGAGGCTTCTGGATGCTTGAGGCTTGAGAACTTAATCTTTTGAGTTCTTAGAAACTGGAAAATTTGCATTAAAATAGCCTAAATCTCCCTAAGGGTTACACATAGCCTTCACTTCCTCGCCTGAAGAGCCCTCATTTCATACTAGAATTGAACCAAGTACACATTCGAAGTGATAGCAGTCACGACACTAAGTAGTCTGTTACTGTTTGATTTGCTGTCAGATTCTAAAGGAGAGATCCTTCTGAATGATAATGGTCATGAAGACATAAAGACCAAGGCTTTTTGTTCTGCCTCTAGAGTTTTGCCCATAATCAGGTATGATACATGATGATGGATTTGATATCAGGTATGTAGTTCTTAGACTGGGATCTGTCTAACACTGTAAACATTTACATACACACACACACACAAACACAAAACACACACACACACATATACACATGCAGGAAGCTGAGTATTAGGTATTTTCCACTACATAAATCACCAGATAAATCTATTTTAAGTGAATCTTTTTGGTGCTGAATGAGATTCCACCTCACTCTTCCTCCAGACTGCCCAAGAAAATATTTCTATTTCTTCAAGAAAAATCAGTTTTTATCTGTCAAAAATACAAAAAACTTGCAGATGAGTTAGAGGCAGTCACTTGGAAGGCATGCTGAGTGAGGTGCTCCAGTGGGAAACAGGGGAAATTGTGCTGATTTGTGTCTGCCATTTTGATTTCAGTGCTGCATGAAGCATCTTTAATGTACTTTTAAACTCTTTCTGGTACAAAATCAAGTTTAAATGCCCGTAGCTGGTCTGAAGGTGAAGAGTCCTCTTTCATGTGTAAAATAAAACAGTTACTTTCCATTTCTTTCCAGTGAAGTAAGGAGTTTCCACCCATTGTTTTCACCCATTTCTTCTAAGAAAATAGGTATGCTCACCTTAAGTACAAGGAGGTAGTAGAAAGTGTAGAAGGGAGAGGTTTCTGTAGAATGGAAAACAAGCAGAGCAATCAAATCACTGCACCTTTTAAATTTGCCAGGAAAGTTTTGTTTGATGTTTACCATAGCAAAGGAACAGGTATAGCTACAAAAGTGCTTGAAAGTATGTCCTTTTTCTAAAGGGCAGGCATCCTTTTTTTCCCCTGTGATAACCAAAAAGCACAGCTCTTTTCCATGAGCCTGATGAGTTTTTCCCTGTGAGAGTTTTGTTTCATCATTTACTTCCACCTATCCAGGTTAAATTTGCTTTAATCCCTTTGAGAACAATAGAAGGTGGTGACTATTTTCTAAGGATGATTCTACACTTGAGTTTATGAGGGTATAATCCACTGCCAACAGTTATAGAAAAAATAAGAGCAATGGTTAAGTACTAATGTTCAAATAATTATTTTCATAAGCTCCACACTATGCCAGATGTGCACAGTAAAAGAGGCAGCAGAGAGAGACTGAGGTCTGTGTTGTACATGCATGCATGTAGTTGTCTGCTTGGAGTTTGCAGAGGACAGGAGAGCTGTGTTTAAGCAGAGCAGGATACAGAAGGTGCTGGAGGCAGTGTGAACAAATGTGAGTGTTCAGAAGAGTGAGGGAGAAGCAGAGGACAAAACCAGTGTGCCTTCCAATCTCTTTGCACTGCTCTTACTCAACAAAGGAGCTGTAAATTTAACTTAACCAGCCAATATGCTCTGGCTGCTTTGCTCTACTCCAGAGTAGCACAAAACAGCAGCAGCAGCATATCAGTTAACCTGGCCATAAAAGCTTACATAAAATGAAATGAGTGTGTGTGTGTTTCTTGGGATGACTAGAAATAGCTCATGATAATGTTATCTTTGAGTTCAACTTCTAGGAGCCACGTATATGATTTTAATTTAAGAAGGTGAACAAATTCAAAAGACATAGTGATGTTAAGGCAGAGTTGAGGATGAACTGGATCCATGATTTAATTTAAAAAACCAACAAAACAAAAAGAACAAAATCCAGCACAAAATTTATAATTACTCCCAAATACTTTTAAACAAAGCAAATTCAAAATTGAAATGGTCCTTGAAACCACATGTTAAAGTGTGAAGAGGAAAGGAAAGGGAGGTGTGCAGAAAATATTCACTTTGCCTTACAGTATTCAGTGTGCTTGATTTGGGAGAAAATAAATATGTGGAAAACTCTCTGGTCAAAATGTTAAGATACATTCATTGAAGTCTTGTAGCCTTATAGAGCATAGTTAAGGATGAGAGATTGCATTGATGTGTAACAACCCCTTTTTTTGGGAGGGGTGTTCTTATTTGCCCTTATTTTGCTCTTATTTGTTCTTATTTTGGGGGTGTTATTTGCCATTCTGATGACATTTAGTTTTTGACATTTCAGATGAGAAGATTTGTAAATGTATTTTGTTGTTTGTCAAATATATTCTCCTTGTTAAGATGATTTTTTTTTTCACTTGATAAGTTACAATTTCACATATAAAGCCTAAAAAGAACACTCACTGAAAATATTGCTGTGTTTCCCTTAACACTTTTTCAGATGAGCATACATAGTATCTATTTGTATATATTATTTTCATTTTCATGTGCATTTTGGTTTTGCTACTTTCGCTCGCTAAGGAGCTGGAGATAACAACTTTAATGAGTTTTGTGTGTCCTGTTGGTGTTGAGTTTCATGGCCTTAAGTATGTGTGTCTGAAAACCAAAAATTCTTTGTTATAGCTGCAATCACTAGTCTTCCTGTTTCCTTAAATGTCTGTTTGGCCACGTATTGCACGTGGAGATGAAGTGCACATTCTTGCTTAGCCATATTTATTATTTTAAATGCATAGTCTTAGTCATGTCCTTTCCTGGGCTAGGTCTCTCAAAATGTAATATTTTGGATTTTTTGGTTGGTTTGGTTTTTTGTTTTGTTTTGGTTTTTTTTTCAATCTTAATTTAGAAGTTTTATCCAGTGGCCAAATCATTTTAATTGCTCCTCTCTGAAGCTCTGCTGTTTCCTAGGAATGAGCTAAATACACCACATGAGGGCGAACCATAGATTTAGATTATGTGGAATATTGTTGTGGCTTTGGCATCACTTTTCTGTACTCTTGGATAACTGAGTAGAAACTTTGTTTTCTGGTAAACATAGAACAAGAACAAGGAGACAAAAATCAACTTTTTTTTTTTTGGTAGCTCTACCTAACTATTTACAGTGAGGCACAGAACAATGATGATGTTTAATGAATTACACCAATAATAACTTCTGAGAAAGTTAAACAGTAATTCTAAGCAACTATAACTTAATACTACTATTTTTTATGCTTTTAATGTCCAGAGGCTGCTATTGAGACTACATTAAGCTAAGCTGGATCTAAAATATGTGGTAAGACTCAGTTTCTGATTCAAATGTGAAGAGATAAACAGACCAAAGTGTGGGAGAGGAAATAAAAAAGCCTAGTTAACTGCTCAGCCTCATGGCTAAAAGAACAATAAGTAGACAGAACTAACATCTCAGAACTTTAATCTGTTGTGAATGCCATTGGCAGCTGCCTCAGTCTAGCAAATGCCATGTTTATGTTTACTAACCAAAATAATTTCTCAATGTTTTGTTTTACAATAACTGGTAAAGGTTATCCCAGCTATTGTTCTGCCTCTTGTCTGTTTGCTGACAGCAATGTCTTTAGCATTTCGCTGCTTAAAGAAGGCAGAATCACTGAATCATATGTCTGGCAGGCAGATAGTGATTTACCCAAACATGGATGGACCTTATTGAGATTGCAAATTTTCTGCAATCCTTTTGCATGTTCTTGGGCATAGTCCTGCTTTGGATGGAGAAAAACACAGCTGAGCAGAACAGAGTCATGGAAGCGCTACAAAATCTCTACAGCGGTTTCTGTATGGATGCATGTACTTTGCTTTCAGTCACCTCAGCACTCTCCACACCCATAAGTCAGTTGTTAAGTTCTGATTTTACCCACTTTCCCCAAGTGTCTAATCAATGAGCATTTCAACAAGAGATTACTTTCTTTTCCCTTCTGCCACAGAAGGTATCTGAGGTGAATTCGAAGGTACACCAAACCGCCATGAAAAGATGACTTAAGAGTGCTTGAGCAATTCCTTTTGAAGAAGGTAGAAGTTTTCTTGGGTTTGTTTTTTTGTTTGGTTTGGTTTGGTTGGGTTATATGGGGGGTTTGGGGGGGTTTTTTGTTTGGTTGGTTTTGTTGGGGTTTTTTTGGTGTGTTTTGTTTGTTGTTGTTTTTTAATCTCCCTAGAGTGTAAGTTTCATATCTAAATATTCAATAGTCTCCAGGATTTGTGGCTTTTTGAATATTTGTGTGTATGTGATGGGGAAGGTTGTTTAATAATGGCAGTTTTTCATGCTTTTTTTCTTGTTTCCCTACAAATGTTCTGAGCATTCAGATGATTAGTACCATGGGGATAAGGACAAAGTACTTAGGAAATGGAGAAGCAGAGTTAAAAGCATTTGAAATAGTGGTATAAACAGCTTTTCAACATTTTGTTATACTTCAAAGTTCACCATAAAACTAAAACTGGCAACACTGTTTATAACCTGTGACCTCTTGTTCTTCCTACTTGTTTATTTTTATTTGGAAAATCTAACTTTTTCTCACCAATCACCCTAAATCTTTATCTTTACTGTACCAGAATGTTTAAAACTGTATATGATGCTCCTTTCATTCCCTGGAGCTACAGAAATGAAACCTTTCATTACAGAAATTAATTAGTGTCAGCTTACATTTCTACAGATGCACAGTTTCTTTTATGGACATGGCTGAGTAGGGGGTTGAGGAGAAAGGATAATAAAATATGGCATGTGTCAGGTTTATATGGTTCAGGTTAAAAACTATTTGATTAAAACCCCAAACCATACATGGTCTGTAGTTTCAAAGTACTGAAAAATACTTGAGCTCATTTCCAATATAACCATTTTTCAATTTTTGCCAAGCCAGAAAGATGAAAGAGTGGAAGTGTATGGATAAAGAATTGCCATATTCTCAAATACTTTGATGGGAAGGTGAGAAATAATATCAGAAACATCCATGAAGAAATTAAACAGCGGCAAGAGTACAGGAGATGTTTTTTTAATCCTTAAAGTCAAAATATCTGATGCATTTTGATGGAGATAAATTTCAGGTCTGAATTAGAAGTCCTACAGCAACACTGAGACATCATATAGATGTCCAGCCCCAATTTACATTTTGTTGCTTTATAATAACTTGGGAGAACTACACTGTAGCCTGTAAAAAATATCCACATGTTCTCTGCTGGAACAACTCCAGACTGTAACAGAACCACTAGATTGCACCCTGGTGCTTTATGTATTGTTTAATTGTTTTCCTTTGGTGGATATTTTTATTAAAAGCCCATTATCCAGAATCAGACAGAAGTGTTGTTTCAAGAACAGCAGAAACAGAGACCTTCCAGCTACCCAGTTCTTATTCAAGTTTTCTTCAGCCAGTGTAGCTAATGAGACCTCCACTATTCTTCTTTAATACTTCAAGAAGAAATGAAAGTCTTTATTTTGATCCTTTCAAATATAAGAAGGACTTCAAAGAAGTATTGTGAGATTCTGTGCGTGCTCACACACCTGTGTCCCAGTGTAAGTTTCTTTGGGCACCTCCAGGGCATGCCAGTGCTAGTAGATTTCTCATGCATTTGCACCAATAACTCCTTGGTGACATTTGGTTGTTTTTTTTTTAATCCTAATGATGTTGTGTATCTGTGCTACACTTTGAATTAAATGAATGCATATTTCTTCCATTAAAAAAAAAAAAAATTGTTCAAGCAAATAAAGTTCTGATAATTCTGAAGAAAAATGGAAAAATCTGACAAGTCAGATTTTGGAATCCTGAATTATGGTGAATAGCACTGTCCTCACTGCTGCAAGATCTTAGGAGGCTTCTTGTTACTGGATATCATAGAATCATGGAATGGTAAGGTTGGAAGGGACATCAAGGATCATCTAGTTCCAACCCCCTACCATAGGCAGGGACACCTCCCAATAGTACAGCTCACTCAAGGCCTCGTCCAGCCTGGCCTTGAACACCTCCAGGGAGGGAGCAGCCACAACCTCCCTGGGCAATCTGTGCCAGTGCCTCACCACCCTCACTGTAAAGAACTTCTTCCTAACATGCAGTTTCAATCTCCCCTCTGCCTTCTCCATTCTGTTTAAACTCTGTAGAGTTTAAACCCATTACCCCTTGTCCTGTCATTACAAGACCTTGTAAATAGTTCCTCTCCAGCCTTCCTGTAGCCCCCTTCAGATACTGGAAGGCTACTCTAAGGTCTCCTCAAAGCCTTCTCTTCTCTAGGCTGAAGAGCCCCAACTCTTGTAGCCTGTCCTCATAGCAGAGCTACTGCAGCCCTCTGATCATCTTCGTGGCCTCCTCTGGACCCGCTCCAACAGACCCGCTCATTTGGAGCCCCAACTCTGAGCATTTTATTACTTTTTAAAGTCAGCTTTTAGTCTTGCAGAGAGATGTTTGAAGCTATGAAAACATAAAAGTCTCAAAAATAGATATCTAATGAAAAAGTTCAGGGAGGTCTATGTGAGTCATGATTATGTGGTATTAGCAGTACTGCTTGGGCCAACAGTAATCCCATCAAATCAACACAACTTCTTGAAGGAGTTGTGACCCAGTGTGAAGGAATCTATCAGACTTCAAACTACTAGACAGTAATAGTTTCTTACAGGCAGTATAAGGAACATGCTCAGTTGTAGAGTGGCTTACCATGTTTGGTTTTTTCCTGCAAAGGGTGGTCTTTGTCTTGTGACACATATACTGGAGTATGGATTCAGCAGTAAATGGATTATTTATGTCATTGACAAGTACAGGTCTCAGTTCTGTGCACCAGCTGATTCATTGCAAAGATGCAGTGTTTTTACTTAGGCAAAATAGTAGCCCCTTAAAAACAAAGGCTCTTCACCCAGTACTTGTTAAAGAGCTTGTGAAAGCAGGGGCTCTTCACCAAGCAAATGTGGAAGGGTCTTAGATGCTGTGACTACATTGAACATAATTAAGCAATCACATCTTTAAGATTATATACAAGCAGTTTCATGACTTGTTATGCCTTGGAACAAAATAAGGTTTCCAAGAATTTCATGAGCTGTCGACCTACCACAGGCATTCTGGTTGTATTTATAGCAGGTGTTAAATTAAAGCTACCAAACCTGCTAATTTATTAAAAATTATTGAAAAATGAAACAGAACAAATTATAACACTGTATAAAGCAGGCTGAAGATAGCTATGTCTTGTATGCAC
This sequence comes from Eubucco bourcierii, assembly GCA_013396675.1. NCBI lineage: Eukaryota > Metazoa > Chordata > Aves > Piciformes > Ramphastidae > Eubucco > Eubucco bourcierii. Next base: position 533,071 of record VWZE01020457.1, read on the forward strand.
TTCTCCTATGTCATGCATAGGAGTGTACATACATATCAGGTGATGTAGGGTGGATAGTTGAAGGGAAGATGTAGCTTACTTGGTCCTTTTCTCCCTGTAAGGACATTGCCTGGCCTCTGCTGCTTTTCTTCCTTCTGTGCAGGGTGTGCTTTGTTAAATAGAGATGACTAAAGACAGCAGTTCCAGTAAGTAGCAACTGTCTGTGCTTTTGACATGTGATTTTCTTCTGCACTGGAACACCACCAAAACTGTTTGAAACTTTCCAAGAAAACAACTTAGTGCATGTTTCAAACCCTTTCGTGACAGTTTTCTTCTGTAGCTTCATGGTGACTCTAGGAAGCAAAAAAAAAAAAAAAACCAAACCAACCCTGGAGTGAAAAATCCCATCCCTGAATGATTGAAAACAGTTTCTTGTCTCCCATACTTAAAGATCAGGGACTTGAACCTGACCTCATCACACCTGATATTAATGCCTTTGCTGTCAGACTATGTGGAATGTTGTGGGGTATTTTACCCTCAGTCTTAAAAGAAGTCTCCCTCTGAAAAATATCAAAGGGATGTACATCCATAAAAAGATGTTTTAGTAAAAGAGTACATTTCCCAAAGCAAGTACAGTTCTAGTCCTGCATTGTTAGACTGATGGGAGAGTGGGGATGAATTATGTCCCCATCCAACCCAAGCCTCCTACCACTCCAATCAAGATGTTTACAGATGAAGTATTGTTGTTAAACCTTTTGTGAGTGCTTCAATTTCTTTGTCCCAGGGAGGTCTCACTCCTCATGCTTTATTAACATCTGCTTCACTGCCTATGTGATGAACTCTCTATGGAAACTCATTCCCTTTTGATCTGAAAATGGCAGCTTATTATCTAATCATTTGCCTCTTCATTTGTACAAGGAAAAGATATTTCACAGACTCACAGGATGTCAGGGGTTGGAAAGGACCCAAAGGGATCATCGAGTCCAACCCCCTTGCCAGAGCAGGACCAGGCAATCTAGCTCAGGGCACACAGGAACACATCCAGACAGACCTTGAAAGTCTCCAGAGAAGGAGACTCCACAACCTCTCTGGGCAGCCTGTGCCAGTGCTCTGGGACCCTTCCAGTCAAGAAGTTTCCCCCCCGTGTTGAGCTGGAACCTCCTGTGCTGCAGCTTCCAGCCTTTGCTCCTTGTCCTATCCCAGGCAGCAAGTAAGCAGAACCTGTCTCTCACCTCCTAACCCCCAACCCTCAGATAGTTATAAACATTTATTGAATTCCCTCTCAGTCTTCTCTTCTCCAGACTAAGCAGCCCCAGAATGGTTTTCATCATTTTCAGTATAATTTTGGCTAGAAGCTGAAAGCCATGCCAACAAAAGAAATGCAGAGTTTGTAACAGCTTAAGGACTGTGATTTCCAACTAACCAAGAGAGCAGTGATTTAATTTGCACTCTATACCATGCGATGAGCCACTGGTAAGAAGTGCTAGTTCCCTGTGAAAGTGAAAACATGGAGTGACTGAGCATTCTTGAGTCCATTTTGACTTGCTCTGTCAGCTTCAGTCAGTGGCCCCCATGCGAAAAATCCCTGAACAAACCCAGACTTTTTATGTTTTCTTTTGTGGTCTTGCAAAGCTAATTTAAGAACTTCAAGCTACTTGAAATACATTTCTGATAGTACCAAACAACAGAAATACATTTTCCAATATTGAAAATACTGCCCTCCACGCACCCACATTTCTCTCTTGGAGTCATAATTTGACCACTCACCAAATTCTTCACAGCCCCAACTCCCCTTTTCCTCTGACAACTCTGTCCTATGCCTCTGATCATACTGATGTTCCATATTTGTGCTTCTCAAACTCCTTTGCTTGGCATCAGGGCCTACTTCTTTTTCATCTTCTGATCTACCTGGGACTCCAGCTTTTGTATTCCCTTACCAATCTCTTTAACCTCTCATTCTCCTCACAAGAGGATCTTGTCCTTTGTGTTGCAATCACGTTTCTTTGAAAAGAAAAAGTGCTACTAAGCTTGCTAAGCTTTCTCTGTTTATTCTCAAGGTTGCTGTCTGTCCTCTAGTTCAGTTCTGGACTGTATCCAAAATAACATCTCAGCTTTCCTTTCCTGTCTTCTGAAACCATTCACAGCATGTACTCCTACTAGCCCAAAGCCAAGTAGTCTGTGTTTCACCATTGTTTTCCTTAGCCTATTGATCCTGATGATCTTTGTCTTGAAAATTCATCCTCCCCTGGCTTCCATGCTTGGTCCACCCAACATTTCAAGTAGCTACTGTAATCTGTCTTTTGGAAGAATCACTGTTTTCTAACTGGGGCTTTCTTCAGTGATACTATGGCATTCTGCTGTTTGTCTTGGTCCCTTCCCATACTTCCTGTCTAGAGGACAGTTCAAGCACAATACAAATTCAGTTATTTTTTTGTCAGCCAGTTACTTCTCTGTTCCAGGTATGACCCCTCTTTCATTATAGAAGTTTGTAGTAACTTTAAGATATACTAATTGAGGGAATCTGCCTTTAATTCGTGCTCAACCCTACCAACAGTTTACCCCCAAACCATTCCTATTACCACTCTCTATAGGCAAAGGCATCTTTCTGCCTGTCAGTTAGACAAGTTCTTATAGTACCTTTAACCTTCTCTGTTGGAAGTTACAGCTCAACAGTGTCTAAATTTTGAGAATTCTTTTGGTAGCATGCCTGTGAAATACAGGACATACTACCTTTCCAACCACCTAGAGAGATTTCCAAGCTTTTTCTGTGTTGTTTATTATTACAGTGTCATTCTCAGGATGCTTCTATGAATTTTATTTTCCAGATTGTGATACGAGGCACATGCTTTCTGATTTTTCTGTTGATAATGTTCATACTTGTAGGAGATTCTCATAAATAGTTACAAACCAACTTCACTAACCTCCTTGAAATATTTTCTATGTTTCTCTTTTGCTGTATTACCTCTCACACAGCTGAACAGTAGCTAAATCACTATACTGCTAGGAGTGCTCCTAATTTTCTAGCTTGTACAGCTTCTGTCCAGAGTTCCCCAAGTCCCCGTAGAGTATATTAGACAGGAGGCATCTTTTTATTCCTTCTTTGCAGTGTGTTATGCAATGGGTTTTTGGTTCATGATAGTACCTCCAATGCATTGTACTAATATAAATGTGTTTGTTATTATTAAGGAAAATAGTAAAACCTAAAGAGTCAGAAGGTTAAGGTTATTCCTCTTTCCCATCATTCTGTATGACAGGTACAGTCCCCAACATTGGTAACAGTGGCTGCATGTGAGACATGGGGCACACAGGCTGGTGCTCTAACTTGGACCAAGGCTGGAATTGGGTCCTCTAGTCTGAAGCAAAAGGCAGTGTCTTCACAGAGCTTGAAAGAAAGATATAGAGGGATTAAGATCAGTAGCCCAGATGAAAGAGAGTTCTTCATCCTTCATATGGATTTTAGTGAACAGAATTTATCTGGGACAGAGTGACACAGACCTGTGTTCTGCTACTGTTCTTTGTATCACAGTATCACCAAGGTTGGAAGAGACCTCAGAGATCATCAAGTCCAACCCATTACCACAGCCCTCAAGACCAGACCATGGCACCAAGTGCCACGTCCAAACCCGCCTTGAACACCTCCAGGGACGCTGACTCCACCACCTCCCTGGGCAGCCCATTCCAGCACTCAATGACTCTCTCAGGCAACAACTTTCTCCTCACCTCCAGCCTAAACTTCCCCTGGCACAGCTTGAGACTGTGTCCTCTTGTTCTGGTGCTGCTTGCCTGAGAGAAGAAAGCAACCTCCTGGCTACAACCACCCTTCAGGTAGTTGTAGACAGCAAGAAGTTCTCCCCTGAGCCTCCTCTTCTCCAGGCTAACCAATCCCAGCTCCCTCAGCCTCTCTCCATAGGGCTGTGCTCGAGGCCTCTCCCCAGCCTCGTTGCCCTTCTCTGGACA
>VWZE01020457.1:541343-566350 GCA_013396675.1 Eubucco bourcierii
TTTTTTTCATGGAGCTGCTATTTCTGTTTTTCTTAAAAGCTGGAAAATGTCTTGGATTCCTTCATAAAAATTAGAAATGTCACAAAGATACATTCTGCAGAGTATTCAGCCCTTTCCTTAAGGCAACACTGTTTCACAAAGAAGGCTTCTGTAATGTGAGATTGTTCCACCTTATGTTATTTAATAAATAATATATATGCTATAATGCAAATGTTATGTATGTATGGCTGAAGATTCTTGAACACAAAGGAGTCCTATTTGAGAAGCCCGAAGGCTTCTTGGCTTTCCTCACATTCATATGACCTGTCATTTTAATATGTTTCATGTTAGCAGAATGGCAAATTGGTTCTATACTTTAAAGAGAAGCAGCAGGTTTTAATATTTTTATCAATATTTTGTGAAATTTTAACCTGTTAATCTCATATCCAGCATCACAGGGAGCTGGTTACATCGCGACGCCTCTTTCATTAGCACTAATGAATCACTCTCTGAGCTGAGCAAATATCTTTGGAAATCATCATAATTCATTGCAATTATCAGAAAGCAGTAATCTTCCTTCTAATACAAAGGATTGGTTTGTGAGAAAATAGCAGTGTGGGTGTCATAGCATGAGAGTGTGAGAGTTCCTCAAAGCAGTGTTTCCACTTGTTCTACTCTTTGTGAAGCAGAAGACTTTGTGTGCTCTTATAGTTTTTTTTTTCCTGTTTAAATAGCAAGGCACATTTCTTTATGATACCATGCTTCCTAAAAGATCATTTGGACTATTAATGTTGTAAGTCATAATCCTTGTCTCACTGTACTTTTGACTACATTCACATTTTATAAAGGCTAAGGTGATTTAGAGGAGCATATATGATGCTATAATAGCATAGTACATTAGAAAACATTTATTGGCTAAGAGAAGTGCAATCTTTTCAGTTAAAGGAATAGGATTGTAGAATTAGTGATCTGATTTGATCCTTGTACATCTATCTACAAACTTCATAAAGTGAAGTTAGGTTTTGGTGAGCAGTATAAGTCAAGCAGGGGACAGTGATGGAAAAAGCATTTTATTGCAGGAAAAGAAGTCCATGGATGCTAAACCAAATTATTTCCAAGGTTTCCAACAATATCTTTAAGGTAGTACAATGCTTATTACTTAAAGAGGGTCTTTTTTTTTTTTTTTTTTTATGTTGGGAACTGAGGGCTACACAGTTTCATGATTTCCACCTTATTTAAAATTACTTGTAAATCTGCAATACAATAAAGGGAATCCTAAGGAAAATATTCCTAAAAATAGCCATTGTCTGATGTAACAGTCTTGTCTTGTGTGTTTTCAAAACACTATGGAGGCCACACAACAAATCACTGACTGAGCCAAGAATAAATGTTAGGCTTCATTACTTTCAATACTTCTGTGAAATTGCTTCATCTTTAAAATGGCAGATAAAAAAAACCAACAAAAAACATCACTATTAGTCACCACCTTTCTGTGTGTCCATTTGCTCTCTTGTTAACATTTTCAGACAGAAAATCCATCTGCTTTCCTGTTGAAATGGAAAGGTACATTTTGATTCTAACTTTTCATTAGTCTTCCTTTATATCATTTTGGAATGTGTAAAGAAGAGGTAAATTGAACCACTTGGGTTCAGTAAGTCTCTTTTAGATGCAATGACTACAGCATATATTTGGCAGCACTGCAGTCTGTTCTTCATTGCATGGTTTTTAACACTCGTTGGTAACAAGAGGGTAACTGGAAGATAAATACCATAAAGAATATTTAATTGGATGCTGGCTGCTTTACTTGCTTATGTAATTGTAGACTGCTTTCAGGGGTCCTTTGTCCTGGTGAAGAAGAGAGTAAAAGTTAATAAGGACATTGCCTACCTTAGGTATATGTGCATGTGACTTTTTGACTGTAGCTTTTCATTGCTGTACTCAGTAATGAGAGTGGGAATAATTCACAGCAGAGAACTTTCACAGAGGATGCCATAGGTATATAATTCTTTTGACTGAGGAATTCAGCTGGGATACATTGCTCATATCATGGCATATGCTATATTCTCATGGATTACTTTTGTGTGATGTGGGAGATCAAAGGATTGTACTCTTATTTCCATGACTACAATAAACTTGAAAAGAATAAAAGAGCGTAATGGCAAATATCACATGAAACAAATGGGACCCAATATGATTTGTAGAAAAGAACAATTAGAAGAAAAATGAGGACAACATAATTCTTTATTGTTTTTGATTGTAGTGTGAAGTCCTGCACCTGCTTGTTAACAAGGTCAGGCATAGGATAAGAAAAAGCAGAGTCCTTTGAGTTGCATATTCCTCCTAATAGTTCTGCTTGCTTAATTTAATTCATATGTACAGTATTCCAAAATAACTCCAGTGATTGATAGTGCTGCAATAAAACACAGGAAAATGCACACAAATCCAGTGTTTCTTTAAATATTTAAAAGACCTCCCATATCATTTATTTTTGTGCTAAAAACATTTTTAGCAGAAGTGAAATTCTAACAGTAACACAAAGCACTGCTTGGAATTTGCAGTCAATCCTATGTTAGATGTCTTGAAACTCAGACTAATAATTCACACATTGTAAATTAAACCCCCAAGTTATTTAATGGAAGCTATTGTGTAACCGCAGCTCCATACTATTTGTGGCATATTAGGATTGTGTAATTAACAAAGTGGCAAGTCTTGTATTGCCCATGCTGCTTATGAATACTGTTGTTCTTAGTTAAATCTAGATAATTACTGTAATAAGTTATTCTAAGGGTATTAGCTGCCCAGATCAGGCTATGATTTTTCAACTGGAAAAGCAGTGATGTACAAGGCATTGAGAAGAAACAGAAGGTTCAGTTTGCTGTACAGGAACAATTGGTAGTAGTACCCTGAAGGAAAATGTGGAAAGCAGGCATACATTTTCAGATCTGCATTGAAAATTTGTTTATCCGGATAGGATTTGCTTCCTTATGTCCATTTTACTTTGAACATGGAGAGAGGTGACTTTATATTTGGAAAAAGAAGGTAATTTTTTTTTTTTCCCTACAATAAAATGCTTTTTCAGTAACTGTCCCCTGCTTGACTTAACGCTGTTCACCAGAACTTAACTTTACTCTATAAAGTTTGTAGATAGCAGTACAAGGATCAAATCAGATCACTAATCTTACCATCCTATTCCTTTAACTGAAGAGATTTCACTTCTCTTAGTCAATAAATGTTTTCTATTGTACTATGCTATTACAGCATCATTGAAGCGTGGCCAGCAGGGCAAGGGAGGTGATTCTGTCACTTTACTCTGCTCTTGTCAGACCCCACCTGGAGTACTGTGTGCAGTTCTGGAACCCTCAGCACAGGAAGGACATGGAAGTGTTGGAGCGGGTCCAGAGGAGACCATGAAGATGATCAGAGGGCTGGAGCAGCTCTCCTGTGAGGACAGGCTGAGAGTTGGGGCTCTTCAGCCTGGAGAAGAGAAGGCTTCAAGGGGACCTGACAGTAGCCTTCCAGTATCTGAAGGGGGCCTACAGGAAGGCTGGGGAGGGACTGTTGACAAGGTCTTGCAATGACAAGAGTAGAACAACTGGAAACTCTGCTTTGAGGAACTCTCACACTCATGCTGTGACACCCACACTGCTATTTTCTCTACCCAGGAGACCTTCTCTACCCCAGTACCTTAAGAGCTGATGGAGAATAATGTTGATGTAAGGCTTTTCAGAAGAGTTTCTGCTGAAACCTTTAGCTTGATTGACTTAATAGTGTCAAAGAAGTTGTGATTTTTGACTTATTTCACACTGAGTTTTGAGTACTAACACATAAGCAGAGATGAATTCGAGGTCAAATTCAGAAATCCAGCCATAGTCTCTGAGATGTGGGCGTCTGTATGTGCCCAAGGTGTTTACTGTGCCATTGTGGAACTCTGGGTGATAGAGTCAGCTTCATGGAGCTGTGCGACTCACCCTTAAGCAGGGATACACACTGATTGAATGCCTTGCTAGACTTCACTGCCTGTGCTGACTAGATTCTTGATTCAGTCCTCAAAAATATAAAACTCCAGTGCCACATGAAATGAGCTCGAGGAGCTGAGGTTTACCACTGTGGCTAACAGGTCTAAGGATATTTGGGAGATTGTGCCCTTTTGAAGAGTCAGCGAGTGACCAGGACATGTCCCTGCATCCAAAGGCCACTGGATGTTTGCTACTGAACTGACTGCTTAGTTTCCATGACATGTAGTAAGTTTAAACCCTCTTCTCAGCTATAGATTTCTACAGGGTATGGTTAGGTGTTTGCATCCGGAATTGGATACCATTCCTGGTTAAATTCATCTCTATTCTAGGAAACAGTTCTTTACATACTTCTGGAAAAATTCAGTTAACCATGATTTCATCCCTATATGGTTCAGGATATTGCTCAAAGACAGTGTCTCAGGGTATGTCCATACTTGTTTCTGCAAAGAAAGTATAGGTGTGTTCAACCCATCCCTACACCAATGTCAGAGGAGTTCTTATGCACCATCCATAATAGTTGATTTTGTCTTTGCTACACAGTGTCAAAATGTAAACACACACTATAATAAGTTCATGTCTGCCTCCAAACTCTTCTTTCTGGTGGAAAAAAAGCTTTACAGGGGCTAATATGCTGCACCAAGATAAATTACATTAGCAATATGAAATAGCCTGTATAAAGTCAGGTGTGTCTGGCAAAGGTTTTTCAGTACCCACGCTGGGTCATTTTAAAACTATGCAACTTTGTCTCTTGCTGCAGTGTGCATTATTGTAGTCATATCCAAGGGCAAAATGCCCACTTCACTTTACTGATGAATTAAGTGGAGGTTTGTCTCTTTGGTTGTACACTTTTTGTTATATCCTTGTACTGCACCTTCTGTAGCCAATATTGTTGGCTGCACCTAGAGCAAAATACGCGACAAGAAGAACCTGAGATGAGGTTGTAATTAGTCAGGTTGTACTGTATACTCCTGAAGGGACTACCTCTCAACAGTGACCTTTTCCAGAAATTTAGAGCTGATAATATTTATGAGAGTTCAGAGCAGCAGAAACATTGGCTGGAGATCTTTCAAATAGCTAAATTTCAACACACTCCCTAAGGAGCTGATATGGAGATCATTTCGGACCTGACAGAGGAAGACCATGCCTTAATTGTACTTCATTGCACTATGAAAAATGAGACTTCTCCACTAGATTTAAGAGCTTGTGGTATTGTGATCTGTGTGAAATCTTAAGGGAGCTCATCTGAGATTTTACAGTGTATATGAAATAAGCTTGTGTCACTAACAAATGTACAAATAGTCACATAAATGTGATACTTTCTGTAATTGATCTTTTCTAAAAGATTCTCTAACTTGACAGGGAGCATCTTTTCAGTCTGATTTATTCTGTAATACAGTACACTCCAGTGGCTGCCTTCCAAAAATGCTGTCTTGAATATCTGCTTATAAATAGAGCATCTCCAAATCACTCAAGTTCGTGACTCCAGCATTTTACTGAAAGATAAATGCTGCTTTGGCTGTGGCACAAATACCACCTTTCAGAATAGAGCCATGGTGGAAGCCTTGAGTGACCTGTAGTAGTGGGAGGTGTCCCTGCCTGTGGCAGGGGATTGGAACTAAATGATCCTTGAGGTCCTTTCCAACCTTACCATTCTATGATTCTATGATGGGAGCATGAGGGACTGGTTACCTCTCTCAACAGCAATCATTACTGTGATGGGGCTCCACATTAGTACCTCAGCTTTAACAATTGTAGCCTTTTAAAAGAGGTTATATGCCATGAAGCATGGAATGACATGGAGTAGCATTGCTACTTTTATATGGTCAAATGAGCCAGTTTCTTCTGTCACTTGCTTTTTTATCATTTGGTGGAGAACAATACTGTCAATGGAAGGACAATCCTTTCTCCAGCTTCTGTTTCAAACCTTTCACAATTTTCACAATCACAGAAAAGAGAGACTCTGTAGTTAAGACAGCCTGCAAGCTACCTCTCTAAACTGTGTTCATCAACTGTTATGAGTTGTACATGCCTCTGGAATTTCCAGAAGTTTTCTCCACAGCAAGGCATAAATCTGTAGTGATTTCATAGAATCATAGAATGGTAAGGTTGGAAGGGACCTCAAGGATCATCCAGTTCCAACCCCCTGCCATAGGCAGGGAAACCTCCCACTAGAACAGGTCACTCAAGGCCTCATCCAACCTGGCCTTGAACACCTCCAGGGAGGGAGCAGCCACAACCTCCCTGGGCAACCTGTTCCAGTGTCTCACCACCCTCACTGTAAAGAACTTCCTCCATAACCTCCCTGGGCAACCTGTTCCAGTGCCTCACCACCCTCACTGCAAACAACTTCCTCTTAACATCCACTTTCAACCTCCCCTCTGCTAGTTCAAACCCATTGTCCCTTGTTGTGTCATTACAAGACCTCATCAATAGTCCCTCCCCAGCCTTCCTGGAGCCCCCTTCACATACTGGAAAGCTACTCTACGGTCTTCTGGAAGGCTACTCTGAGGTTTCCTGGAAGGCTACTCTAAGGTCTCCTGGAAGCCTTCTTTTCTTCAGGCTGCAGAGCCCCAACTCTCTCAGTTTGTCCTCATAGCAGAGCTGCTGCAGCCCTCTGAGCATCTTCTTGGCCTCCTCTGGGCCCATTCCAACACTTCCATGTCCTTCCTGTGCTGGGGGCTCTAATGAACCTGATACTGTGATCTTGTCTAAGTCCCTTTGGCATTCCATTTCACCTTCTGTCACAGGAGACTGTACTGGAGAGATCATAAGGTAAAAGTGTACAAACATAAGCAACTAGTGTAGGACTGGAAGTGAGACCACATGCACAGTTCTGGAAGGTCAGTGCTTTGCTTTACAGTTTCAAACATTTGCAAAGAGTTTTTCTTTATTAAGAAAACTAAGAAGCTAAAAGTTTCTGTCTGAATTCAATTTAAGCATTAATGATTACCTCTGATCATCAGTGGCTTGATTTTGGTTTTAGAACAGGGAGTTAAAACATCCACAGAGTCACAAAGATAGCTACAGAACATTCAGCTGGCTATGTGAAGCCAGTTTCATTGATAGACTAATATTTGGATCCTGATCCTATTATTTTCTTTTATTTTTTTGCTTTTAACAGAATACCATTATTAAATTCATTGTGTTAGCAAGAGAAATGAATGCTCTGAATGCACTCCCGAATGAATTCCTGGATGCTCTTCAACAGATACAATAATGTGCAGCAGTAAAATGCTTGCAGCCTCCCTTCACAGATTAGTAAAGTATTTAGCATGATGTTATGCTGACTTGTGTGCAGGTAGGACACTAAGGGACTTAGGAATGTATAAATGGGTTCTGTAGAAATCAATGCTTCCAGGAATAAGAGCAAAATATACCTTAGACAATATTCAGAAAAAGTTAGTGAAGGCATCCAGGACTGTGTAAAAATTAATAAAACCTCTGAAGTTAAAGTCTGCAGATGAAAAAAATAGAAAAGTGGTCAGAATCTCTCAGGAAGGACCTCTCAAGGCTCATGCATTCTCCACTTCTGTGAGATAATTGGGAGGTAAAGAGGAAAAGAGAAGGCTGAGCTAACAGTAACGAGCAAGCAGATGAGAGAAAACAGAGTAGAAGGAGAATGTAGATGAGAGAGAAGAGAAAAAGATGAGAGAAAACAGATGGAAGCCAAAAAGCCAATGAAGTGAGAGAGACAAGACTATAATGATTTACACAAGACATGATGGAACTAGTCTGGGTAAAATAAAAAAATAAAAAGGCAGCTGATACCCCCCCAGTCCAACTTCAGAGTAAAACAAATCTTTAACAGGATTTTTTAAAAGGCTATGGCAAAACTTTGTGAATCTTTTTCATCTCGGAATTAGAACCAGAGATTCTATAACAGGATATTCTGATAGTATTGGTGACCTTGCACAGATAAGATTGAAATGAAATAAACATCAAACAATTTACATGCTGATGAGAACCAAACTTCAAACCCCTTGAGGTCTATTCTTTGATAATATGTACTTCCTTTTAGAGCTGTAGGGATCCTAAAATAGAATGCANCGATAACTATTTCATGGAATCATAGAATCATAGAATGGTAAGGTTGGAAGGGACCTCAAGGATCATCTAGTTCCAACCCCCTGCCATAGGCAGGGACACCTCCCACTAGTACAGGTTACTCAAGGCCTCAAACAACCTGGCCTTGAACACCTCCAGGGAGGGAGCAACCACGACCAAATAATAACAGTGATAATAACAACAATGATAATAATAACAACAATAATAATGTTTATTCCCATAATAGTAGATCATTGAATCATTATTTACATTTCTATCAGATTGTGACTTAAAATTTCCCCCTGGTTGTTTTAACTTATGGAAGGAGAATACAGGAACTGTTAGAAGAAAGCAAAAAGTCTGAATGAATTGTTTATCAGGATTTGGCTTCACTTGCAGTGGGAAAGAGAGCCAAATTGGAAGATGCTTCTCTACCCTGTAGCTGTTGAAACAACATATGCCTTTTTCAATTTGAAGTGCTTTTTATCTGTGCAGTATCTGCATAAATTATAGAAATACTTATTCTAGAACTGCAACAACTTCTTTAAGCCATTCTTGAACTGTATTCACCAATAGCTAGCAATCCTACTAAATGGATTTCTTAGATTACAAATTAGAATACTCAATTATTGGTTTAGCCACTGGTTTTAAATTTGATTTTGTTTTGGTTTTAACATAATTGGGCCAGAGTTCTCCTTCAGTAATTCAGTGGAATTTAAAGAGAATGGAGTAGAGCCAGAGGGGAGATAAAAACTATCAACCTTGGCAGGATCAGCTTCTTTTTAAGTACCGTTTCCCCTTTATACTCCTCATCTCTGTCATTGTCTTTTTATTGAAGAAAGCAGTGCAGTGAGGTGGTGAGAAAGCTCTTTTGCTTTGTGTTGTAGCAAGCAAGACTCTATGAGTTCTTGTGCCACAGTCAAGCCTCTCCAACGATAACTATTTCATGGAATCATAGAATCATAGAATGGTAAGGTTGGAAGGGACCTCAAGGATCATCTAGTTCCAACCCCCTGCCATAGGCAGGGACACCTCCCACTAGTACAGGTTACTCAAGGCCTCATCCAATCTGGCCTCGAACACCTCCAGGGAGGGAGCATTTCCTTCCTGACTGGGTCTCCACTTGGACTGACAGGTTGCTGGAATTCCCAGTGCCAGGGCATCAGCTGCTGCTTAAGATTGTAATTGAATTTGAAGATTTACCACTAAAAGTTCAGATGTGTGCTAGAATTCGAGGTATAAAATAAATTAAAGAATCTGTTACCTATTTAAAGGCTGTGCTGTGAAAATTTAAAATTCTGTTTGTGCTACTGCAATACCTCTTCAAAGCTATACCAGGTATACAATATAAATAACATAACAGATGCAAATAACTCATTTGGCACTTGATAAGAAAATTTGTTGCAAAGTACTTGATCAGCAGTGTCTGTCAGGTGTGTAGAACTGGCTAAAAAAGAAGAAAAAATACCTGGATTGCCCAACAAATGAGAATTAAAAAAAAAAAAACAAGTAAACATTTTTTTTTTGCCCAATTAATAGCCCAAATTGATGCTATGAATTCACAAAAGTCAGGAAGTGCTGAAAGTAGGAGTGCAAAATCAAAATTGGCTTAGATGATCTGTAGTTATCCTTAACATTATTATTAACTTAGAGTTCTGGGTTTTTCTTCCAAAGACTGAACTGTCCTAAAGAAAAACAATACAGAGATTGCAGATTTAAGTAAGTAATTTTTTCCTTAACTGTTCATGCTGTGGGGCTGACAAATTCTTTTTGCTAAGGTGCCAAGAGTCTTCTAACATTTCTTCAAGGGTCCACAACTCCAAAATCTATTGGATGACCTCCCATGTATTAGCAATGATAAAAACTTCCTCCTAATCAGTGTAATTGCACAACTCCCTCTGACAGGTTTGGCAATTTTTATGTTGGAAGAGTAATTTTTGACCAAGAGTTATTGGGAAGAGTGTGCCAAATTTCTCAGCTGATGTGAGGGGTTTATATGTAGGTTGGCAACTGGAATTGAAGAACTCACAACAAAGAGGTCTTTACAGAGTTTTGAGGACTGTTGATTATCCAAAGATAGCAACATAAAGTGGCCTACTTTTGGACTGGTCCTTTGCACAGTTTTCGAGCTCTGTTGGCAATTTCAAATAAGGAATTTTAACACTGTAAAATGGCTTAATAAATAAAATGTTAACTCCTTTGCAATAAGCACAATAACACTGATTAGAGTCAAATCCATAGGAGAGAAATTAACTCCTGAAGGGGTCAATGAAATACTTGGGGAATGAATGTTTTATCAAATATATTTGGCTTCAATAAAAGGTCTTTTTTTTTTTCTTTTTTCTTCTTCTTTTTTTTTTTTTCCCTTGTGTAATCCACATATCAAATCTGGAGGAACTTTTTTTTTTGTTGTTTTCATTTTAAGTGAAGTTGACCTGAATGTACATTTTACTTACATTTACGACAATTGTTTTGCTGATGTACTCAAATCTCTAAGTTAATGTAGTATTTTGGCTGTCAGTCTGAGAGGTAAGTGCAACACAAATAAAGCTACAAGTGGGAATCATGCTCAGGAATGTTTTTGTTGCTAGTTTCAGCTTTGTAAACTGAGCCAGACAAACTATGTGATTCTGTTAATCCTTACATTTTCTTGAAGTTCTAATCAATCTCAGTTTCTGGGGCAACTTCTTACGTGAGGGTGGACCAGCCAATAATGGGAAACAGCTTTGTCTTTTATTACTGTAACATATGGTAGGCAAAGTCTTTTGTGTTTCATGCTGTTGAGGAACTGTCTAATTTATCACTCCAGATAGGATCCAAAAATGATTAAAAGAGGTGTGAGCAGTTCAGTTTTGTAACAGAAGAGACATAAATTTATGGGGGAAAGGCAAATTCGGAAATAACGATCAATAATTGCTTACGATCTTCGGTAAATCCCAAACTCCACCTTGATTTTTTCCTCTGACCTTCGTGAAGAGCTGGTGTAAATGATTGTCCTGGCAATTAAATTAGCATTGCATCAGAGTGGCTCTCTTGGGATGAGTGGAATTGTCTTTCTGCTGTAAACGCTTGGCACAAACAAAAGTTTCTTCCACATGCAAGAGTTACAATTGGTCCAGGACCACAAGACTTTCCACTTTCCTTTGCTAATGGCAGATGGAATCTACTAGGAGAAATGTTGGCTCCATGAAGTCAATGATAGTGAAGTAAAGCATTAAATCACAATGTAGTATATCTGCGTTTTCACAGTGAAGCGAAACATTAAATCACATTGTAGTATATCTGCGTTGTCGTATTTTGTTTCTCAGGCTGAGATTTCAAGTTCTTTGCTGTTCACTTTTCCTTCCTTGTTGAAAAAAAAATCAAACTAGAAACTTTTTTTTTTTCCCCAGGAGTCATGCTATTCCTGAATTCCGAGGTGGTGTCATCAGTCCTTATTTTTCAGAACTCTTTTTTTTTTTTTTTTTTTTTTTTTTTTTTTTTTTTCACCNACAACCTCCCTGGGCAACCTGTGCCAGTGTCTCACCACCCTCACTGTAAAGAACTTCCTCCTGACATGCAGTCTAAATCTCCCCTCTGCCAGTTCAAACCCATTGCCCCTTGTCCTGTCATTGCAAAACCTTGTCAATAGTCCCTCCCCAGCCTTGTGTAGCCTCCTTCAGATACTGGAAGGCTACTCTAAGGTGTCCTGGAAGCCTTCTCTTCTCCAGGCTGCAGAGCCCAAACTCTCTCAGCCTGTCCTCATAGCAGAGCTGCTGCAGCCCTCTGAGCATCTTTGTGGCCTCCTCTGGACCCACTCCAACAGTTCCATGTCCTTCCTGTGCTGGGGACTCCAGAACTGCACACAGGACTCCAGAGGGGGTCAAGAAGAAGTTGTTTCCCTCGTCGTGCCTAAGAATGGGATTGTATAGCCTTTTTTTAAAATTTAAATTTCTCCTGAACATCTTGGGGTTTGTTTCAGATGCTGTGTTAATGAAGATTCCTTCTCTACTTTTGTGATTTATTAAACTTCCCATTTGTGACATTAATCCTTTCCAGTATGAAAATACTTCACTTTGAATTTCAGGTATACATTCCTACTGTTTTCATACTACTGGCATCAGAAACAAAATTCCCATTGTCCTCAACATGTCATTGTTGGATTCACACTTCCCTAAGCCTTAGTTCCCTCCAGTCCTTTCTTTGACTCAAGTTTTTAAGTAATAGATGTTTCATATCTTAAAGCATTACCCTGCCTGATACTACTACTCTCTGAACCTTTCGTGTGAATTGAGTTCAGTTCAGTTAATTGCTAAACACTGGCATCCAGTTTTCACACACAGAATCACATAGAAACATTCAAGTTGGAGACGGCTCTCAGGATCACCAAGTCCAACCAATAACCCTATTCTACAAGGCTCATCCCTAAACTATATCCTCAAGCACCACATCCAAACCATCTTTGGAGTCTATCATATTTTACTCTATTTTGTTGGGCAAAATGAGTGTAAAAGAGAGGGGAATAAGATACTGTAGAAGAAGTCCAAAGTCCTCTAAAGTACCCAGAGCCAAGCCCAGATGACATTTCTAATCAAAGAGTAGCTTTGATTTGAAGCTGTACCAGAAAGAGTTGTAATTTATTACATTATGTGGTACTCAGGGACTGGCTTTTTATTGTCAGAAGTTCCCCTTGCTCCCACAGGTATTTTCTGTCTTTCTGAGAAGTTTGGGGTGGGTGTGGGAAGGGCAGGGGTTAAAAAGTGCTTTCTTGGGTTACCTTACATTGTCTGAAAATATTTCCAATAAACTCTCACTAAAACTTCATCAGTATGGGTTCCACTAAGGATCATTCAAAGTAAAGCAGGAATACTTGTTGTTTCTGTGGTATCTAAAACATTGTTGGGTAGATGCCATTGTTGTGGTGTCTAAAACACTGGATGCTGTGGATTTGCCTTTCAGAATGAAGCCCAGCTGATCTCTTTAAATGCATGCTAGAGTATTGAGATGGTCTAAATCACACAATTAGAGAATGGTGGAGTTTGGAAGTGACCTCTGGAGGTTGTCTAGTCCAACCCTGCTGCTAAAGCAGGTTCATTTAGATCAGGTTTCCCAGGACTGCATCTAGGCAGCTTTTGAATATTTCCAGAGGAGATTCTTCAATTTTTCTAGGCAGCCTGTTGCAGTACTCCATCACCCTCAAAGTACTTCTTCCTTACGTTCAGGTGGAAGAAAATGAAAAAAGTGACCCAAGTTCCAATGACAAATTTCTGCCAATCATGAGACAAACAAATAGGCCTGAATTTACTAATACAGAAGTGCTGGGTACTTCTGCTGCCTGTAGCATCCTGCTTCAGATCATGTCGTTTAACCTGGTTTGAATGTAAGAAAATGTCCATGTTGCTCTTCTCCCAATGATTATCATTCCTCAGAAAAAAGGGAAAAAAAACAGGAAGAGGTTTCCACCAAAAAAGAGGAAGTGGCATATGTCTGCATCTTTCCTCTGAGAAAATACCTTGTAAGAACTGAAAAACAAAATTAGTCATATGAGGAACTTTCTGGGCAGCATTACTTTAAAGTAATAGTGACAACATATGGAACCCTCAGCACAGGAAGGACATGGAAGTGTTGGAGTGAGTCCAGAGGAGGCCACAAAGATGATCAAAGGGCTCTGCTATGAGGACAGACTGAGAGAGTTGGGGCTCTTCAGCCTGGAGAAAAGAAGGTTTCCAGGAGACCTTAGAGTAGCCTTCCAGTATCTGAAGGGGGCCTACAGGAAGGCTGGGGAGGGATTATTGATGAGGTCTTGCAATGTCAGGTTTGAACTGGCAGAGGGGAGTTTGAAAGTGGATGTTAAGAGGAAGTTGTTTGCAGTGAGGGTGGTGAGACACTGGCACAGGTTGCCCAGGGAGGTTGTGGCTGCTCCCTCCCTGAAGGTGTTCAAGGCCAGGTTGTTTGAGGCCTTGAGTGACCTGTGCTAGTGGGAGGTGTCCCTGCCTATGTCAGGGGGTTAGAACTAGATGATCCTTGAGGTCCCTTCCAACCTTACAATTCCATGATTCTATGATATATATAATAAAATAATGGCAACTGTCCAGAAACCTGTGAAATTTCTGTATAATGATAAGCCAGAAAACCAGACACACACAGAGAAAATACCTTTAAAAGTATTTACAAGTATGTGGAAGGAAGTAAAAGTCCTTACACAAGAAGGATTTACAGCGTTTGCAAAAGAAAATGTGTAGAAAGCTGTGAGCAAAAAGTCAACTTTGGGTGCTTTGTTTTCACACCCTTGAATACAATGCATGTGAAAAATGATCCTTTTGCAAATGGTGATGAAAAATTTGAAAATATTTGCTTTTTATTTCAAAGGGGAAAAAAAAACCAACCAACCTAACCAACCTTCTGGGCAAACCAAGCTTTTCAGAAATTTAGCAAATTCTGTGGTAAAAGTATTTTTTTTTTTCCAAGGCATTTCTGTATCTTCTATCAACTGAAGCCTATTAGCCCTAAGAAAAATGCAGCCCCTCCAATTCATCTCCTCAGGCGTTTTTGGAATAAGATTTACCCTTCCTTCTTCCCCACATTTCGCTGTCCTAAGAAATGGAAGCTCTAAATTCTGGACTTTAAAATCTAGTGGTGATATGAGCTTATTGTTAACATGGCAAACCAAACTCTTGTCCAACCCAGAGCACTAAATTTTAGGTTGTGTGGTTTCTTCATTCCAGCTGTTTGTGAAACTGTATGCCATATGCCCTAACTGAAAGGCTTGCCTAATGTTTGGGGTTTTTTAAAGGAGAAAGGTAGATTTTGGTTATAGAGACAAACTTTATACTGCAGAGCACTCTTCTCTTTTTAGCTTCTTCAGAACACTGTTTTTTTTGTAAAAGAGATAGGTAGATTTTGGTCCTAGAGACAACCTTGATACTGCAGAGCACTCTTCTTTTTAGCTTATTCAGAACACCTTTTTTTTAAAAAAAAAAAAAAGATGGGTAGATTTTGGTCCTAGAGGCAATCTTCATACTCCAGAGCACTCTTCAGCTTACTCAGAACACCATTTCTTCTGTAAAGCAGATGGGTAGATTTTGGTCCTAGAGACAACCTTGATACTGCAGAGCACTCTTCTTTTTAGCTTATTCAGAACACCTTTTTTTAAAAAAAAAAAAAAAGATGGGTAGATTTTGGTCCTAGAGGCAATCTTCATACTCCAGAGCACTCTTCAGCTTACTCAGAACACCATTTCTTCTGTAAAGCAGATGGGTAGATTTTGGTCCTAGAGACAACCTTGATACTCCATAGCACTCTTCTCTTTTCAGCTTATTCAGAACACATTTTTTTCTATAAAGGAGATGGGTAGATTTTGGTCCTAGAGACAACCTTGATACTCCAGAGCACTCTTCTGTTTTTAGCTTATTTATGACACCAGCATTTCTTCCCTTTCTCCAACCCTACCATTCCTGTAGAGCATAAATTAAATAGCTTCTACACGCTCCTTGCTCTTATTGTGGTGTTCTTAGATTGCTAAGCAACTTTGGAAGTGTCAAGTACTCCAAAAGTATACTGAAGGGTAGAACATGCTCAAAGTGATATGCTTTATCATAGACATATGAAATTCCTCAAAGAGGAATGCTGTCATTCATCTTGTGAACTCTTATGCATGCAACACATCTTGGTATGCATTTACATCTATTTAATCTACAGGAAGGCTGGGGAGGGACTACTGACAAGGTCTTGCAATGACAGGACAAGGGGCAATGGGTTTAAAATGGCAGAGGGGAGATTGAAACTGGATGTTAGGAAGAAATTGTTTGCAGTGAGGGTGGTGAGACACTGGCACAGGTTGCCCAGGGAAGTTGTGGCTACTCCCTCTGGAGGTGTTCAAGGCCAGGTTGGATGAGGCCTTGAGTGAGCTGTGCTAGTGGGAGGTGTCCCTGCCTATGGCAGGGGTTTGGAACTAGATGATCCTTGAGGTCCCCTCCAACCTTACCATTCTGTGAGTCTATGGCAGTATAACACTTTTCATTTCACTTTCTTAGGGACAATTCTATTACTATGTAATGACATTTACTGGGAGCAGTGAACTGCTTTAGCAGTATTATTAGTTTATTATATTAACACACTGAATTTATGATAAAATCCCGTTGAAAGACATTGCTTACTGGAGAGGCAAACCCAACAGTTGTTTTGTAGAGTACTCAGACATGACAGAAATGTAGTAAGTTGTCCATATAGCCATGCAAATTTTAAATCAGAAAACTTAAAAGTACCCCAAATGTACTTATGGTTATATTTATGGCAGAAAAGATTGCAAATTTTAAATCAGAGAACTTGAAATACCCCAAATATTGTTATATTTATGGTAGAAAATTTTAAATCAGAGAACTTGAAATACCCCAAATATTGTTATATTTATGGCAGAAAAGCTTGCAAATTTTAAATCAGAGAACTTGAAATACCCCAAATATACTTATTGTTGTATTTATAACAGAAAAGCTTCTAAAATTTTACTTCTTATTTACAATTTTCTTCTCTAAAATAGCTTAATAAGAAGAAATGGGCACCAAACTGTTGGTTGTTTTTTTTTTTAATGTGACACACAATGAAAACTAGATGCTGTCTTAAATAAGACTTGAGGGTAACATTTGGTGCTGTCTATGCATGCATCAGTCCCATTTCCCATACATGTCAGAATGGCTTTGATAGAGAAATAATTGGCATAAAATGTTTGCATCCTCCTTTCTCAGTGTTGGTGGTACTATTTTAAGTCCTGCTGTGTTTTATTTTAAGTCCCATCTTTGCAAATTAAACCCCTATTTCCTCCTCCTCATATATCATCTTCAGTTGTACAGCTTTTGGAAGTCACATCATCATTCCTTTGGCTACCAGCTGAAAGTTAGTAAATAAGTTTTATTTATGTTGCACAAGATGGCATGGTACCGACCAGCTTTCATTATGAGATGTGAGAAATAAATAGAAGATAAAAAGACAGTAAATTTTTTCCTTCATCTTGGCAGTGTGGGCACAAATAAGGTTTAAAAAGGCAGAGGAACATTTAATGGAAGATGCAGATTTTTTTTTTTTTTCGCTCAGTCACTTCTCAGGGTGAAAGTGTTCTGCAAGGAGACATCCTGCTATTCCATCTGCTGTCTTGGCCTGTATTTCCATAGAAGGCTTTATATGTGCATACTGGATAACTGGAAGCCTTTCATCCTTCCAAGGTAACCTCTTCTTTCAGCATATGAATCATAGAGTCATAGAATGGTAAGGTTGGAAGGGACCTCAAGGATCATCCAGTTCCAACCCCCTGCCATAGGCAGGGACACCTCCCACTAGTACAGGTTACTCAAGGCCTCATCCAATCTGACCTTGAACACCTCCAGGGAGGGAGCAGCCACAACCTCCCTGGACAACCTGTGCCACTGTCTCACCACCCTCACTGTAAAGAACTTCCTCCTAACATCCAGTCTAAATCTCCCCTTTAACAGTTTAAGCCCATTGCCCCTTGTCCTGTCATTGCAGGACCTTGTAAATAATCCTTCCCCAGCCTTCCTGTAGGCCCCCTTCAGATACTGGAAGGCTACTATCAGGTCCCCTCGAAGCCTTCTCTTCTCCAGGCTGAAGAGCCCCAACTCTCTCAGCCTGTCCTGCTGAGACCATCTGAGAGACACTTAGATCCATAGCCTTTGAGCAAGCTTACTTACCATGATTTCTAGATAATCCCTTTACTTAATATCACTGAACTTAGTAATTTATTTGATTCTGGAATGGATGTGGCTGTGCATTCAACCTGTGTTTATGCATTTGCCCCTGTCTCTAGTAGCTTGATAATTTTTCTTTGACTGTGCTATTAATGTTTAAGTGAATTCTGAGAACTAGAAAGTAATATTTTTGTCAGATTTTTCCTGTTTGCTAGTTTTTTTTCTTATTTTGGTTCTTTTTCTTGTAGTTCAGAAACTCTAACTGAGGCATACTGTAGAAAAAAAAAAAACAACAACAACTATAGAGGAGTCCTTATAATGACACCAAAATCACCCTTCTAAATAAGAATTAAAATGGAAGGATCAGCAGTCAATATTTCTTATGTTTTTTGAGGGCCTGAGATGTTGCAATTCCAGCTGTAATAGAATTCAGGAAACTTGCATGCAGGATGCCAAAAAAATTATTCATTTAAAAAGGAACCCACAAATAATAGCCTTAGGATCTGAAAATGTCTTCAAAAGCCAAAAAAAAAAAAAAAAAAGGGAAAAAAAAAAAAAAAAGGGGAAAAAAAAAATAAAACAAACCCCACAAACCTGTTGGTGCTTCTAAATCTTTTCAGTCAGCAGCACCTAGAAATAGAACATTTGACATTACTAACTTGGGTGCATCCATGGAAGACCTTGGCCCTTTAAACTCTTTGGCATGTGCTTAAATTTAATACCATGCGTAAATCCCAGGGAAATAACCATGCTTTGCTGTGGTGAGGGTTTTGTATTGCTGTAGTACTGTTTGCCCCTTGAAGAATAAAATAAAAATATGGTTTGTATCTCCAGAAAGTAACTGAATTAAAAAGAATATTGACTGTGCATATGAAAAAAAAAAAAGAGAAAAGAAAAATTAAAAGGTATAAAAAGGAAACCTATAAGGATAAAATGAAAGATCTAAAGGCTATAAAGTTAAAAGTCATATTAAAAAAAAAAATGTAATTCAGAAACTAATACAGATAAAACCTGCAGAATTTAGTCATGCCTTGGAGGATAAGTCCAGAACAGAGATGATGGTCAGATGGCAGTAAGAAGTTTGGGGGCAAATTCTTAAGTCTGGCCTTGGTGAACTTGTGCTGACACTAGAACTGGCATAATGAAATGTTATGGAGGTAAACCAAAGTTTTAGTAGGAGTCATTAGCACAAACTCAGTTAAGGTGGAGAAAAAAAAACAACCATCCAGCGGTTGTACAGAAATGCTATGGAGCCTTCTGTGAGGACAGGCAGCAGTTGTTATTGTGTTACATTAATATAGAATCATAGAATGGGAAGGTTGGAAGGGACCTCAAGGATCATCTAGTTCTAACCCCCTGCCATAGGCAGGGACACCTCCCACTAGCACAGGTCACTCAAGGCCTTGTCCAACCTGGCCTTGAACACCTCCAGGGAGGGAGCAGCCACAACCTCCCTGGGCAACCTGTGCCAGTGCCTCACCACCCTCACTGGAAAGAACTTCCTCCTAACATCCAGTCTAAATCTCCCCTCTGCCAGTTCAAACCCATTGCCCCTTGTCCTGGCATTGCAAGACCTTGTCAATAGTCCCTCCCCAGCCTTCCTGTAGGCCCCCTTCAGATACTGGAAGGGGGTCTACAACAGTTGTTGTGTGCAAACAACACATAAAAATAATAGATAACTCAAGTTCCACATACCTGCTGGGGCAATCTTTCCAATACTTGCTGATCTGTTCTTATCAGGGTGCACTCAGCAGCATACTTAAACTCGTGCAATTTTAAGGTAGGGCAACACAGGAGCAATATATTTGCAGGATGTGAAACTGAGAAGCTGCAGGCAGGCTTAACATTGTTTCAGAGAAGGAATGGGTCTCCATTTGGTGGCAGCCTCCCCACCCTAACACCACTAATGCATTGCATGTATTTCTTGCAAAATAGAGGCCCAGGGTAGCTGAATACATGTCAGTGCTTTTTACAGTGCTTTCTACTACTTGAAGCAGTGGATTTAGAGTCTTTTGTGTTTTCTTTCAAAGTTTTTCCAGGGACAAGTAAGTAATTTCTTCAGTCTTGTACCAGCTTTTAGGTTTAGCTGATTCATCTGTGAAGTGGGCACAAGAAATTCTGACTATGCAATCAGAAATAGTTATAGTGATTTATACCAGCTGAAGATATGAGCCTTTCCATTTATTAGCATTCTGAAAGTACTTTGAGATTGCTGGATGAAAATGCTGGAGGATTTTGGGGAAAGAACAAATAATTTATGTTATTAAGCCATCTCTCTCAATCTGCAGTTTTAAAACTGTGTGGATTATTTGTCTCAGTTACATAAATGACTGTCCTGGGCTGGTATTCTGCTCGTTTCCTTTTTAAATTACCAACACAGCAAAAGAACTGCAGCTATTAACATCAGCTTAATTTTCTTTGGAGATTTCCAGCCCTGTGTGATGGTACATGCAAAGTAATTTCTGGGTTGGGTACTTCTCTGCAATCTCTTCTGGGAGAACAAATGTTTGGGAGCATCCTAACTATGCGCTTTAAGCATACAAAAATAGAAAGGCAGAATAAAAGGAACGGAGTCCCTTGGTAGGATCTCTTTAATGTCTTGCAAATGATGTTCAGATTGGTGGGGAGGGGAGGATCACATGCCTGATGTTTTCTCTAGGACTACACCCAACTGGAAGCCATCCCTTGGCTGCTCTGCAAACAGCAGTGTACCCAAATGGAACATATTAATTCTTTGGGGAAATGTCTTTAGTGGGACAGAAAGGAATCTTTTCAACTTCCCAGACACATGCTCTGCTCCCAGTACCACCAAGCTTAAGAAGTGTATCTGCACTAACTTGGGATGAAGGACACAGTTTTATTGTAAGTGCACAGTTTAGCATGGATAAATAGTTCCTGTGATCCAGCTGGTCAAGTTTTCAGACTTTGACATGTTTATTAATGTCAATGTGAGAGAAAAGAAAGAAAAAGTCAGCCAGGCAAGATGCCTCTGTAACTCTGCTGTCATCATTAGGTGAATGCAGTATACCAAATATTTACACTTCTATAGAATTCAGGATCACAGAAAATAAATAATCTCTTTTATGTGTTTTATTTTCTTTGGAGAAGGGAGTAGAGGAGCGAGTGAGTCATAGCAGAAGAGTAAAATTAACTTCTCTTCTGATGAAAAATGCTCATTTTGTTGAGAGGGATCCAAGCATTAAGTTCTATTTGCTGATAACCCCTGCAGCCCAGCTGGCTTCAAGCAGGAAGCAGAAGGCCTGCCAGTCTCCAGTCTATACCTGTCTGGCAACCCATGGACTGAAGCCAAGTCATATTTCTTCCTCCAGCTGGGAGCAGGATAATAACTGTTCCTACCTAGATCCGAGTGCAGGCTGCCTCTGCATCCTTGCAAGGGATTTCTGGTGAGCGGTTTTGACCCTTTGCACCATAACAAATCCTGCCAGCTGCAGCCTGACTTCTGAGCATAGGGTTGGTCTGAGGAATTTGGGAAGGTTAACATGAATATCTGTTAGCATATGACCAATGCTAGCTGCATGCTTTTTTAAAATGAAACATGTTTCTGTTATGATCTGATTCAGAGGATTCTGTTCTTGGGCAATCGGAAAGGGAAGTGCTGCAATTAGGGAGCTCCTGAGGAGGCAGTCGGTGTATGACTTCTCTTCCTTGCGCCTTGCTGTGCCTTCCAGGGTGTAGATGAGGTGGGCATGAGGCAAGATAGAGGGTCTGGTGATTCTCCTGAGAGATAGTGAACAGTCATGAGCTGTCCCTGCTTGTCCAGCTGTCCTCACTGTCCTGAAGTCAATGAATGCTGTTTACAGGGTAGCAGTGAGCTCCCAAACCTTTTGGGGAGAAAAAAGGGATGGAATCTAGTTCTTTGTATTGGCTTTCTTTACAGCTTCCTACCTCAAAACATGAGGCTGGTGAGGCACTGGAACAGGTTGTCCAGGGAGGTTGTGGCTGCTCCCTCCCTGGAGGTGCTCAAGGCCAGGTTGGACGAGGTCTTGAATAACCTGTACTTAGTGGGAGGTGTCCCTGCCTATGGCAGGGGGTTGGAACTAGATGATCCTTGAGGTCCCTTCCAACCTTACCATTCTATGATTCTATGATTTTTCTACAGTTATTCAGGCACAATGAAGGCACCAAAGTCTGAGAGGTGGCCAATGCCAAAAGACTTTGTTTCTATCCTGATGAAATTTATTCCATATTTTAAAATATATGCATGCATATGATATCTTATAGCACTTTATAAGAGAGTAAAGTATCTATTGCTTCTGTGAAGGAATTTACATTTGTGTTTTGGGCCTCAAAGAAGTTCCTGCCAAGGCAAGATAAACATTAGAGAGGTCCTACCTACACAATATCCAAAACAAAATTCTGTGGTTCCCAAACATTAAGCTACTCTTCTCTGAGCAAAGATCTCACAGTACTCATTCAAAAGGAGAGCAGTCTTTAATGTTTCTTCACTAATGTAGAGGGAGACCAGGACAGACATTCAGGAACTAGATAGAATCATAGAATAGTATTATAGAATCAACCAGGTTGGAAAAGACCTCCAAGCTCATCCAGCCCAACCTAGCACCCAGCCCTAGCCAGTCAACCAGACCATGGCACTAACTGCCCCATCCAGAC
Source organism: Eubucco bourcierii (assembly GCA_013396675.1). Classification (NCBI taxonomy): domain Eukaryota; kingdom Metazoa; phylum Chordata; class Aves; order Piciformes; family Ramphastidae; genus Eubucco; species Eubucco bourcierii. The sequence continues at coordinate 563,689 of VWZE01020457.1, forward strand.
TTTGCTTCAACACCTCCAGGGATGGCAACTCCACCACCTCCCTGGGCAGCTCATTCCAATGCCAATCACTCTCTCTGTCAATAATTTCCTCCTAACATCCAGCCTAGACCTCCCCTGGCACAACTTCACACTGTGTCCCCTCCTTCTGTTGCTGGTTGCCTGGCAGAAGAGCCCAACCCCACCTGGCTACAACCTCCCTTCAGGTAACTGCAGACAGCAATGAGGTCTACCCTGAGCCTCCTCTTCTGCAGGCTGCACACCCCCAGCTCCCTCAGCCTCTCCTCACAGGGCTGTGCTCCAGGCCCCTCACCAGCTTTGGTCTCCTTCTCTGGACACCTTCCAGCACCTCAACATCTCTCTTGAATTGAGGGACCCAGAACTGGACACAGCACTCAAGGTGTGGCCTGACCAGTGCTGAGTCCAGGGGCAGAAAAACCTCCCCTGTCTTGCTGACCACACTGCACCTGATCCAGACCAGGATGCCATTGGCTCTGCTGCCCACCTGGGCACACTGCTGGCTCATCTTCATCTACTCTCTACCAGCACCCCCAGGTCCCTCTCTGCCTGGCTGCTCTCCAGCCACTCTGTCCCCAACCTGTAGCACTGTTTGGGGTTGTTGTGACCAAAGTGTAGAACCTTGCACTTAGCCTTGTTAAATCTCATCCCATTGGCCTCTGCCCACCCATCCAGCCTGCCCAGGTCCCTCTGCAGAGCTTTTCTACCCTCCAATAGATCCACACCTGCTCCTAACTTGATGTCATCTGTGAACTACTGTTGATGTGGTCCTCTCTGTAACTGAGAGACTTGTGACTATCATCTTTCTGAAAGACCAAGCAGTACTCTTGGCTGCTGTAACAGGAACCACTGACATCCTGAAGTGTTTTAAGGAAGAGTCATACTTGCTGTCCTAATAAACAGATTACATTTTCCATAATGTCTTTCAAAAGGATAGTCCTATTCAGTGTTAAATGAAGAACAGTACAGGATGGATGAGCTCCAAGGCCCTCAAAATTATGGAGTATGAAAGAGCAATGAACAGCACAGGTCTTGTGAGCACAGAAGTTAACTCTTCTGGTACACAGTATGCAGAATAGCAGCAACGAAGTTCTGTCATAATTTTTGAATTCAAAAAGGTTCTCTCATAAACTTGTGAGTTTCTGTCATCAATTTTTGAGCCCAAAGTTCTGTCATAAATGGTGAGCCTTGTAGCAAAAGTAGGATGCTATTCTTCTGACAGAATTCAAGGGACAGTGTGTACAGTTTTAAAAGAAACAATTCTTTCAGGAAAAACCTCTTGGGTCTTATTTTAGTTGTGCAAATTCAAGTGACACCAAATGGAGTAACAGCACTGAGAATTCTAAATGCTGCCTGCAGTTATTATCCTTACAGCCTTCTCCTGCCTTTAGCTGAGGTCCCTCTATACCATTTCTGTCGAGATTTATGAATATGCTGCTATTTCTCAGTCACTACTATTAAAGATGGTGTTAATAGCTATTCCTGGTGGTTTGTGTTGAAATATTTTGCTTTCAGTATTTAAGAGCTTCCCTAATGCTAGCCAGTGTGGCTGGCAGTTTTCATGTCAGGCATAATATTTATTGACCAAAAAAAAAACAATTTTGAAGAAACTGTGGCTAAACAATTTTTTGCTGCTTCTGAGAATGAGATTAAGGGTCAAGTGCATTGTTTTCTCCAAGTTATAAAAACATGTGCTGACATCTTTATGCTTTTGAGCAAGGTCTTGAAATGTGGTAGGTTTTCCCAAAGTTCCGAATGAGGAGTCTCTCAAAAATCTCATTCTGTGTTAGCCTGGTTAGGTTTGTTGGTGCTCAGCAACTTGAATTTCCAGAGCTTCTGTCTGCATTGAACACACTCCATCCATCCTCTGGCTCCTGAACTTTGTCTGTGCTGTACTCCAGGGTGCTACCGCTTTATTTGACATGAAGAAATAAAACCCAGAGCCTGACTTGAATTTGAATTCGAATGGAGAGGAGGAGGGCAAAAGCTCAAGTGGGTGCAAATAGGGAGGGTTCTGCATAGGATCCTTCTGTCAATGTTTAAGATATGTGGTGCCATGGGGACAGATCAAGACTGCCTATCAACCACAGTCCTCATCACTAATCAAGATCCATGCCAGTGTGGGGGTGTTTGGAAAGTATGTCTTACTTCAGGCAATGAGAATGAGAGTATCAAAAGGGATGTACATAAGAAAGAGAAAATGTGATTGTGTAGGAGATCTTTATTCCTATGGTATCTTCCCTACCTTTGTGGAGATTAGCCTGTAGTGCCTCATACAGATCTTCATATGTCTGTTATACATAGCGGAAGAGGACCTGGAAGAGAAGTAGTCTGACCTTTTGCCTCAGGGCCATGTCAACGTTAAGCTACAGAAGCCTGATAATATTTTTTTAACCTATTATAAAAGAATTGGAGACTCTTCGGTTTTCTTGAGCTTTTTATTTAAATTATATTATCCTTGCTATTAAAAAGCTTCTTCCCTATGTCTGAGCTACATCTTTCCTGCTGCACCTACTTCACATCCTGTGCACAGCAGAAATGAAGAACAGATTATTTCTTTCCTCTTGAGTCACAGACTCATAGAATGGTAAGGTTGGAAGAGACCTCAAGGATCATCCAGTTCCAACCCCCTGCCATAGGCAGGGAC
>VWZE01020457.1:591221-602347 GCA_013396675.1 Eubucco bourcierii
TTTAACAACACCTTCTACCTGCAACCACAGTCCTGCTCAGGCACCCCTGTGTCAGTCCTGCCAGCTCCACATGCTGGATTTCATGCCTCTTGAACAGGCTACATACAGAGCTTGTTCTTGATTTATAGAGATTCTAGGATGAAATAAATGTGTTTTGTCAATACCTAACAAAACTGAAAATCATCTTCAGTTTGTAAATTATTTTTTTCTCTACTTGCCTACAAGCACATGTCCTCATACAGGTTTTTCACTCAGATCTGAGCATTCATTCCTTAAAGTGTTATAAGAAATGCATAGACTTGTTTGAATTCACCGTGAGGAAAAGGACATCGAAGCTTCTCATCTGTCTTAAAAAGACTTCCAGACCCTCTTTGAGCTGGTTTGGGTTGGGCTGGGTGTATGCCAGGTCTCATAAGCTTGAGATGGAGTCACACACCTGGAAGGGAGACAGAAGCTACCTTTTCCACTCCCACTAAGGATTCCTATGTATGGAAAGGTAGTTGGAGTTTATTTGGGATAGCTCCTTAGAATAAGGCATAACCTGGTAAGAGATTGAGGCTTTGAGTGAGCTGTACTAGTGGGAGGTGTCCCTGCCTATGGCAGGGGGTTGGAACTAGATGATCTTTGAGGTCCCTTCCAACCTTACCATTCTATGATTCTATGATTCTAGATGTAAGTAGCTGAAAGGTTAGGAAGAGCAACTGCTGTTGAGTCCAGATGAGTTTAGGAGACTGTTGTGCATTCACGTAAAGGCTCTGCTCTGGTTGATAAAATGTGGATCTCCAAAAAATGTGGTTGAACTTTAGTGTGGATTTCATTCAAAACGTCTAAACTTATTTTCCTATGGTTAAAAGAAGATAAATGTTTGCATTTATCTGGCTCACTGTTCCCAAGATTCCCTTGCATCTGTGGGGTTAGTTCAGATTTTGTCTCTGTGAAAGGATGTCTGAATAAGTGGCAAGTGAAGTGATGTGACTGCTTCCAGGGAGACCAGCTTGTTGGCAAGTACCTGCTTATTTAAATGTCTTATTTGCATTGACTAACAGTTCTGACCACACTTAGGAATGTACCACCTGAAGCACACTGTATTTTCAATTCAGTGCCAGCTGCCTGTGCTTAGACCTTGTTTGAATTAGTAACTGGTCACTGAGGAATACATAGGTCACTGCAGACAAAATCTGAATTGTTTTCATGTTGATATAGCTGTAGCACTGTGTACATAAAGGACACAAAAATATATCTCTGGTGAGGAATACAGAAATGCTCTGCATCCCTTTGTAGAAATAAGATTAAAACCATTCTCTGCTCTCTTTAATTTCCAGCCATTCCTGCTGGTTGTAAGAAAATCTAATTCCTTGCCAACGTTTCATTTCATATTCACATTAATTTTTGTTCTTGCTCATCCAGTCACTTTGCTTACATATCTTTATTCTCTTTTAGTCACAAGTGTATTTGTTTGTCATTATTTAATAAGTCTCCTATTAACCCAACAAACACTTTTATCCTTTCCTCAGTTTTCTGATGTCTGTTTTGTTTTCTTTCCTTTTTCTGTCTTGTGTGTAACAAATTCCATTTAACATAGGCTCTAGCTTTAAAATTTAAGTTAAAAAAGTGGGAAGATGTTTGAATTTTGGTCCATGACTGTTTGGAATCAGCACTTTGGAGAAAACAAAGGATGACTATAAAGTGTATCCTTCTTTACTGGAGTGACCACTGCATGCTCTTAGGAACAGAACTGTTGTGCATTTGCTATTTCTTTTTGTAGAGCTTCTCTATTTACCTGTAATGAGACAGTCAAACATCTTTGTTGCCAGGGGCTTTCTAAGTAGGTTTGCTACAAAGTTTGGATGATTTTTGCCCAAGTTTTCAAATGCTGTGGCTCTTCTGCTTCAGTGAGAAGGAGGAATAAATGCAATCCTGATGTTGAAGTTTGGTATATGTTGTTTGCTGTTCCTGGAGCCACTAGGGAGCTCTGAGCTCTGGCAGCAGGTTATTTTACTTCTAGCTGTGAAAGCTCAGGAGGGAGAAACAGTAGCTCTTCTGGTAGTAGATTTTCAGTGTCTCCATTTAGAAAAGCCAATGTACTGTTTTCCCTTGAAGAAGAAACTACTGATGTTGCTCAAGAGCATCTTAACACTGAATGAATTACTTTTGCCCTCTTATGAACTTCCCACTTTTAAGGAGGATGACTAAGATGACTGGTAATGCAGCTGCAACAACATCTGGAGTCCTCAAATTACCTTGATGTTAGTTAGCTGGATTTAGGTCTGAGTATAGCACAGAAATGTCATTGTTTGTCCTGATGTTTCTATTGTTCTATGAAGATTAGCAATTAGTTTAGGTCTGCCAGCTTCCCTTAATGCTGCTGTTGTGCTGTGGTAACAGCAGGGGTAGTGTTCATGTACTTATGGATCCTGCAGATTTGGATTGTTCCTGAGTGACTGCTCCTCAGTCTGAGAAAATCCAGAAAGTAGTACTCCCTGACTGCTCAGGCACCTGAAGGCAATTTTATTTTTTTTCATTCAGGCCTTCTTATGGTCATTGCTTTGAGTTTCTCTCAGAAAAGGTAGAAACTCACTGCAATTCCCTGAGGGCTGTTCTCAAGTGGTAATGAATGGGTCACCACTTGAATGGTGAAGCTCACAAAAGGGCTTTTTCCAAGAGATGTATGCCAGAAGATTGGAAAGACAAGGATGAGATATACTGGGTAGGCACAATCCCAAGCACAACTCCAGGCTGGGTGGTGAATGGCTGAGAGCAGCCCTGAGGAAAAGGACCTTGGAGTCTGGGTTGATGAAAAACTCAACATTAGCCTTCAGTGTGAGTGCAACCCAGACAGCAACCGAGTGCTGGGCTGCAGCAAGAGCAGTGTGGGCAGCAGGGCAAGGGAGGGGATTGTGCACCTTTGCTCTCCTCTCCTCAGACCCCACCTGGAGTACTGTGTGTAGTTCTGGAACCCCCAACACAGGAAGGACATGGCAATGTTGGAGTGGGTCCAGAGGAGGCCACGAGGATGCTCAGAGGGCTGCAGCAGCTCTGCTGTGAGGACAGGCTGAGAGAGTTGGGGCTCTGCAACCTGGAGAAGAGAAGGCTTCCAGGAGACCTTAGAGTAGCCTTCCAGTATCTGAAGGGGGCTCCAGGAAGGCTGGGGAGGGACTATTGACAAGGTCTTGCAATGCCAGGACAAGGGGCAATGGGTTTGAACTGGCAGAGGGGAGATTGAAAGTGGATGTTAGGAGGAAGTTCTTTACAGTGAGGGTGGTGAGGCACTGGCACAGGTTGCCCAGGGAGGTTGTGGCTGCTCCCTCCCTGGAGGTGTTCAAGACCAGGTTGGAGGACACCTTGAGTGAGCTGTGCTAGTGGGAGGTGTCCCTGCCTATGTCAGGGGTTTGGAACTGGATGATCTTTGAGGTCTCTTCCAACCTTACCATTCTATGATATTTAATATTCTAAGAAAAGGTTCTGTTCTCAAATGTGTGTCTCAGTCTTCCAAGTGGAAGAATATCTGGGGAAACAAAGAGACCACTCCTATTCCAGTTAACTTGGTCCAGATCAAGCAACTTGAACCTGACCCCAATGTCTGCAAAATGGGAAAGAAAAAAAAAATTACATTCATTCTTTAAGAATTGTAGGTATTTGTGATGAGGATGAGTCATGTATTTTATTCTGGGGAAATAAAATAATAAAGTGAATAAATAAAAATGTGGTTTGCTTATTCCCTCCTCCCATGCATCAGAATGAAATGATGTCAGCCCATGCAATTCCTCACCACCTTTTCTTGCTCTCCCAGCAGGTTAAGGCTCTTGCAAACTCTGCTGTGTCATAACATGAGTGACAAGGTTCTGACATGTCTTCTCTCTTGGGGAAGAAGGCCAGCTAGAGCCACCTATGTCATTCGAATGGTAGCTGTGCTTTCGTTTACTCTGTGGAGTTTTGCTCTCTATTTCAAGGCATCTGTGTGTCATTTCAATAGTCCAAAAAGGGACAAAGGGACTCTTGTGTGGCTTGAAATCACATCCTTAATTCTTACAGGTTTTTGTAATAGGACAGCCTAATTGAAAGTTGTTCAAGGTATTTTACTTGGAAATTGCAATTAATCAGAAGACTGTAAGGAGTGAGACACCAAACCCAGTCTCAGTACCACTTCCTTTAGTGAGTTTTACACATTACCTTTACAATAAGTGGTGACAGGCAGTGCATTTCTGGCTGATTATAGCATGTGTCAGGTGGGGTTAATGGGCACAAGGCCAGAGGGAAAGTGAGTAACTCCTTGAGCTGTACAGTAATCCCTTAGAAATGCATTGCCTGATTCCCTCCTGCTATTACAAAAGGATGTTTATTAAACAACGCCATGCAAATCATGGGAGGCACTGGACCTCTGATACTAATTCTGGATTCACCGGGAGATTTGATGCCAAATGTATTAGGAAATAGAATATTTACCTCAAGTCTATCCAATTAAAAGAACCCTGATGTTCTTATTGTATCTATGTCCTCTGTCTTAGAATGATGACTGATCCACATCTGGAGGCCAGGTCTTTAGATAACAGCGGATGCTGATTAACACTAACTAAAGAACCAACCTTAATTTCATGTGATGTGTTGGTGTGGCAGGGTCCATAAAAGACTGCAAATAAAATGAGAGCTTGAATTTGTAGACTCTGAGAAACTGTATATGTTGGAAAGGTCGTTTAGACCACGCTGCTTTTCTTGGCAGGACCTTGTAGACCATCTTCAGAAAATGGCAGTCGGTTCTCAGCTTCTGAGTGACAGCCTTTAAATCAGATCCACTGTGTTAGTCTCTTGGGTCAATTCAAAATTAACTGACTTGGCTTTCCATCAGTTAAAAAAAAAAAAAGAAATGAGCCTTAAAAAAAAAAAAAAAGAAATAGATCTTCACATCAGATTGATTTCAGTCATAACTCAGTGCCCACATTTCAGCTATACCCTTTCATAACAGCAGAAACTTCGCCCCACATATTTTAGAGAGGTGTTGAGTGGATTTTATAGGCAGTAGTATTATAATAAACTTCTCCAAAAATTAATCAAGCTTACAGATTTATTTGGATAGTCAACAGTAATATCTGATTTTCATTCCAGTGTGGATTAGAAACAAACTCTCCATACCTTTAATTATTTTTTTTAATCTGATGTCTTGTTTTGTAGCCAACCCCTCACAGAGTCTAGACTCAGATCCCTAATATCAGATGTGTATATTGCATAGCAGTTTAAATCAGGCAACTTAATCAGATTTGGAAGAAGTTGTCATGATAACAGTACTGCCACTTGCACTATCAGGTTCACAGATTTCACAGTATGTGGGACAGATTTTCAGCAGATTATTGTTAGTCTGATTAGACTATCTCCGTTAAAAGGATTTTGAATTGCCAAGCTGAAAAAAAAATCAAACAAACTAAACCAAAAAACACCATAAAACCACACACCCCACCAAAACAACAAAAGAAAAGAAAGGAAAAAAAAGAAAATAAAGCCTCTCAAGGCTCATGGAGAATCCCTTCACCACCCAGATGAAATAGCAACCTTTTTTTCAGAGATCTGAATCCAAGATTCTAAAATACCACCTTGATGTTCACAGCTCTACATTTCCTCTCTTGGCTTAGAATCATGGAATCTACCAGGTTGGAAGAGACCTCCAAGCTCATCCATCCCAACCTAGCAACCAGCCCTAACCAGTCAACCAGACCATGGCACTAAGTGCCCCATCCAGGCTTTTCTTCAACACCTCCAGGGACAGCAACTCCACCACCTCCCTGGGCAGCCCATTCCAATGCCAATCACTCTCTCTGGCAACAACTTCCTCCTAACATCCAGCCTAGACCTCCCCTGGCACAACTTGAGACTGTGTCCTTTTGTTCTGGTGCTGGTTGCCTGGCAGAAGAGCCCAACCCCACCTGGCTACAACCTCCTTTCAGGCAATGAGGTCTGCCCTGAGCCTGTAGCACTGCTTGGGGTTGTTGTGGCCCAAGTGTAGAACCCTGCACTTAGCCTTGTTCAATCTCATCCCATTGGCCTCTGCCCACCCATCCAGCCTGTCCAGGTCCCTCTACAGAGCCTCCTACCCTCCAACAGCTCCACACCTGCTCCTAACTTGGTGTCATCTGCAAACTCACTGATGTTGGACTCGATCCCCTGGTCCAGATCATCAGTGAAGATATTGAATAGGATCAGGCCCAGCACTGATCCCTGGGGACACCACTGGTGCCAGCTGCCAACTGTATGTGGCACCATTCACCAACCACTCTCTGGGCCCAGTCCTCCAGCCAGTTCTTGACCCCTATCAGAGTGAATCTGTCCAAGCCAGGAGCTGCCAGCTTGGCCAGGAGCTTGTTGTGTCAAAGGCTTTGCTGAAGTCCAGGCAGACTACTTACACAACCTGCCCTGCACTCACCAGGAGGGTAACCTGAGCGTAAAAGGAGATCAGGTTGGTCAGGCAGGACCTGCCCTTCCTAAACCCATCCTGTAGGTGCTTTGTGATGGCACTCAAGATGACCTGTTCCATAACCTTGTCTGGCACTGAGGTCAGGCTGACAGGTCTGGAATTTCCTGGTTCCTCCTTCTGGCCCTTCTTGTTGATGGGCATCACATTGGCAGTTTCCAATGTGGGGACCTCTCCAATGAGCCAGGACTGTTGATGAATGATGGAGAGCTCATGTGCCAGCGCTCTCAGCACCCTAGGATGGATCCCATCTGGTTCTAATGCAGAACAGCTAACATTTTCCTGAATAAAACATTGAAGAACTCTGTGGAACAGAGTTTACTTAGTAGAGCTTTTACTAAAGAGCTTTTACTAAAGAGGTGGCAAAATAAAACAGAGGGGAAAGGTGGCAGAGCAGCTAAGAAATTGTTACTTGGCCCAGAGGTGAGATGGAGTAGAGATGAGGAGAATGTGAGCAAACATAGAAGAAAGCAAGGCATGAAGGTAGTAAGGATGGGGCTAAAAACATCCAGCCAGTGGGTCTATCCAAAGGTTCCTGCTCCTTGGCAGTTGGAATCTGTGGTTGAATGTTTCTGAATCCACATGACAGCAGTGTAACAGCTCTGAAAATGTCATCATCATTTTCTACATTGCTATGACCTTTCCCAGAGGAGGCAGAATCTCTGCTGCTTGACAATGCAGGTTACAAAGGAAATCCTTTCCCTTTTCTTTTTTGTTCAGTATGAACTAGTTGGGAGAGAGTTTGGGGACCCTCCTTTCTCCATGCAGTTTCTCTGAGGAGCATTCTGTCAGGAGGTTAGTGCTGCTTTTGTGTGGTGAAGGTGCACAAGTTCCTCCTTTCCACAGGACTAAGCTGTGAACTATTTAATTTGCTTAATTCAGGAGGGCTGAAGATGCCTAGACCCACTTACTGAGCATTGTCAAACTGGCCTTTGCTTGGAGTGTATTAAGTGGCTTCCAAAGAGGTATCCTATGTATCCTTAAGTATGTACTTAATAGAGATTTAATAAGTTATGTCCAATATAACAGCTGAGAAGCAGCTAATTATGAACAAATATATTCCTGTAGAACTAACAGGCATGCAGTAATAACATCCATTATACAAACTGTTAATCCAAAGGGAAAAAAAAAAGTGATCCTGAGACCACTGGTATTTATTTAATGTACAATTACTGTCCAATTTAATCTAAATTAAATGGCTGCTTGAGACATATAATTTGAAGTGTCATTGAGCTTCTTTCTCCAGTCTTAAAAGCAAGAAATCTGCAACTAATACCTGGAGGTTAGATCTCTACCATTTAAATTCAAGTACCTCAATGCTAACATTCCTCATTTCATCCATTTGCCATTAAAATGGCACTCCACACCTTGAGTACTGTGTCCAGTTCTGGGCCCCTCAATTGAAGAAGGACATTGAGGTGCTTGAGCGTGTCCAGAGAAGGGCAACGAGGCTGGGGAGAGGCCTGGAGCACAGCCCTATGGAGAGAGGCTGAGGGAGCTGGGATTGTTTAGCCTGTAGAAGAGGAGGCTCAGGGGAGACCTTCTTGGTGTCTGCAGCTACCTGAAGGGTGGTTGTAGCCAGGAGGTTGCTTTCTTCTCTCAGGCAAGCAGCACCAGAACAAGAGGACACAGTCTCAAGCTGTGCCAGGGGAAGTGTAGGCTGGAGGTGAGGAGAAAGTTGTTGCCTGAGAGAGTCATTGAGTGCTGGAATGGGCTGCCCAGGGAGGTGGTGGAGTCAGCGTCCCTGGAGGTGTTCAAGGCAGGTTTGGACGTGGCACTTGGTGCCATGGTCTGGTCTTGAGGTCTACGGGTTGGACTTGATGAGCTTTGAGGTCTCTTCCAGGCTTGGTGGTGATACTGTGATAAAATCTCACTTTCCCTTCACTGAGGGACACATCCTAACAACTGAGTCAAACATCTGACTTAATCCAAACAGTCTTGCCTGAGTGAGAGGTCTTGAATTAATACCTGAGAAGAAAATCTGTTCACCTATTATAGAACACAAAATGTCCACGCTCCTGCCAGCGCTGGAAGGGTAAATTATCATTTGACTCCTGTATGGACATATTTATTTAGGACACGTAGTCTGGTGACTCAGGAAGTTATGTAAAAGCTGACCCAGTTAATTTTAGATGCTATTGTTGGAGGAATATCAATGAAAATTAATCAAACAGTCATGAAGGAACCACAAGAAAAGAGTGCAAAACACTGGCGGGTAGACTTTTGGCACCGATCGTCGCAACAATTTTAATGTGAGGAAAACACATTCTCAAGTAAATTAGAGAGTAATGCCATGATTAAATGGCAAATAATAGTTAAATACATGCTTGGAGGTCCAGCACAGAGACCGGGGAGTTTTTTTGGTCTTTTGCATGTATTCCTCTCCAGGCTTGCTCCAAGTAACCAGAGGAGCTCACCAGAACTCTGCCTGTAATTTAAGGTTGGACTGTAGCTTTTGAGACATCGAAGCTAAAAGCACTTTTGGGGCCCTGCTGCTGTGGCCCTGCTGCTGTGGCTGAGGAAGCTGAAGCTTTCTTCCTGACTCCATAGCTTCTCCAACCATGCAGTTGTTGACGTGTCCTGGTTCCTCCAGCAGCTGCCTTCTCTGAGCAAAGGCCAGCGCCATAGCTCAGCTCAGACTGCTGCCACCCGGCAAACGACGGAGCAGGAGACATCTGCTCTCCTTATGCACACTGAGGGAGAGGAAAGGATCCTGCCCTCTGCTGAGGCAGGTTTAGTCCCACTGGCTGGGTGTTTGCACATTTACTGGCAAACAAACTGAGTTGCATAGAGGACTCTATGCAAACAAGGAGTGGGGTGGTGCTGGCTGGGAATGTACCCTGTCCATATGGTTCATTTCCCTGTCTGCTGAGAAGAGGATGTGAAAAGAATAACATTCACAAATTGTCTTCATTCTCTAAATGGGAGTCTGCACATACAAACTCAGACTTGTTAGCTTGGCTTTGTCTAGTTGCAATGCACAGCACAGTTGGGTGATGAGTCCAGTGGAGGAGAAATGGCCACGTTAGGAGGAGTCTTGCCTCTCCGTTGGCTGCGTTCCACTTCAGGTTGTGTGGGCAAGGATATCTCAAAAGCAAAACCAGAGAACTGAAGTGACTCTGGGTTCTCTTTCTGTAGGATTTAATATTTTTTCTTGGTTTTCAGTAAGTCCAGGTAGAGTATAGTTACTCCAGTGACTTTGGTCAAGTGAGGCTGAAGCCTCACCGATGTCGTTCCTTGCTATTTGGCACCAAAACCCAAACAAACAAATAAACAAAACCCACCAGGGCTGTTATTGGGACATCAGTAAAAGCTGCTTGATTTGCTTAGATGGTACTTTAAGTGGTCAGCACACTGTGTCCCTCAATAACAGCCTGGCAGCTTGCTCATTAATATAATACAGTGTTGATTTTTGCCATTTTTGCCTTCCCACAACAGAATCTTTACTTACGTAAGGCCAAATGGTGCATCTCCTCCTCTAAATAGTGCTGCAAGCAAGGAAAGGGTATAATTAAGAAGTGCATATTGTATTTTTGTTTAAAAGTTTACATTTGTACTTCAGAGATCAGAAAACAGCAGCTCATACACTGCATATTTCTCCAATGCATAACATGGTTTATAAGGATTTCAGTCCTAATCCAGTTTTCTTTGATAAATGTACAGTTGTGCACCCACAGTTTGGGATTTATTTTTTTTTGGTTGGTTGGTTTTTGGTCAGGAAAATGCAAACCACTTGGTGAGCAGGATTTTCAGAGCTACTTAGTAGTGTTTTAATCTTGTTTCTTTGGCAACTCGAAGGTTTATCATTGCCTTTAATGGGATGAGAGCAAACAAATATTAAGTGCTTTGCAAATTTCACCTCAGATGTCTAAACACTGGATCTGTGAAGGAAACAGGTACTTATGCCATTTACATTATAGAAATTCTAAAGATAATAGCTGGCACAAAACCATGCTCACAATTTCCTGGCACACTGCATGAACTTACTACTTCTCTGAAGTACAAATTCCTGCAGCACATTTACATGAAGATTTGAGAAGTGCCCCTGCACATGTAATCTCACCTACTGACTGAAATGATTGGATTTGAAAATACTTTTTCTTTGCTCTATCATTAATATGTGACATTTTTACTCATGTTTATGGATCTAAATAATTGCACCTACTACCAAGCTCATTGCAGCCCCTGATTAATAGGTGCTTGTCATTGAGTGAGGCACTCAGACTGTAAATGGGCCAAAGGCACCTCCAGCCTCAAAGCAGCGATACCAATTTAAGGCTGGACTGAATATCAGGCATTCACAGTATCACAATATCACCAGGGTTGGAAGAGACCTCAAAGATGATCAAGTCCAACCTGATACCACAGACCTCAAGACTAGACCACGGCACCAAGCGCCACATCCAAACCTGCCTTGCACACCTCCAGGGACGGTGACTCCACCACCTCCCTGGGCAGCCCATTCCAGCAGTCAATGACTCTCTCAGGCAACAACTTTCTCCTCACCTCCAGCCTAAACTTCCCCTGGCACTGCTTGAGACTGTGTCCTCTTGTTCTGGTGCTGGTTGCCTGAGAGAAGAAAGCAACCTCCTCCTGGCTACAACCACCCTTCAGGTAGCTGTAGACAGCAAGAAGGTCTCCCCTGAGCCTCCTCTTCTCCAGGCTAACC
>VWZE01020457.1:603796-644982 GCA_013396675.1 Eubucco bourcierii
CCTTCAGATACTGGAAGGCTACTCTAAGGTCTCCTGGAAGCCTTCTCTTCTCCAGGCTGCAGAGCCCCAACTCTCTCAGTCTGCCACCATAGCAGAGCTGCTGCAACCCTCTGGTCATTTTCGTGGCCTCCTCTGGACCCGCTCCAACACTTCCATGTCCTTCCTGTGCTGAGGGCTCCAGAACTGCACACAGTACTCCAGGTGGGGTCTGACAAGAGCAGAGTAAAGGATGTTAGGAGTTGGAAGGGACCTCCAGAGATCAAGTCCAACCCTCCTTCCAGAACAGGACTGTAGAATCCAGTGCAGGTCCAGACTGGGCTTGAAAGTCTCCAGAGAAGGAGACTCCACAACCACAACCTCTCTGGGCAGCCTGTTCCAGTGCTCTGTGAATCTTACAGTAAGGAAGTTCCTCCTCTTGTTGAAGTGGATTTCCCATCCTGCAGTTTGTATCCATTGCCCCTTGTTCTATGACAGGGCACAAGTGAGCTGAGGCTGCCCCTTCCTTCTTGACACCCAGCCCTCAGGTATTTATAGACATTTATTAGATCCCCTCTCAGTCTTCTCCAGACTAAACAGCCTCAGGGCTCTCAGCCTCTTCTCATAGGACAGTGCTTCAGTCCCTTAATCATCCCTGTAGCCCTCCATTGGAATCTCTCAAGTAGATCCCTGTCCCTCTTGAACTGGAGAGCGCAGAAGTGGATGCAATATTCCAAGTGAAGTCTCACTAGGGCAGAATAGAGGGTAGAGCTTTCCCTTCCTGACAGAAGCTGTATAACACGAGAGATAATGTTGTCTTAGAAGTGCAGCTGGATCTCTGACAGACCCAGAAGTGGTGAGTTGTAGATGTGGGGAGTCTGTGCCTGTTCATTCTCCTTCATTTCCTTTAAATGCTGTGTGTATGACTCACCTTACGCTGTTGGCACTCTCTTCTTATGAATCTGAAGATCACATGTGTAAAATGCAGACAGAAATAAATCCTGTAGGTAAAAGAAAGTAGAAATTGGCTAAAGATCAAAGGTTATCCTCATTCCACTCCTTCCTTCACTTTTATTATCCTGTCTAAATTTGGTCTTTTGTAGAGAGGATGGGATGAGTAGGTTGTTTTTGTTTTTTTCATGAGGAAAGGTTGAGCTTAAATGAGAGTTTAGGGTTTTATTTGCTTTTCAATCCTGTATGTAATTTGAACTACAGTGTAGTTACTTTGTTAGAATCAAACCTGCATTTCTTAGAGGGTGCAAGAGATCACAAAGGGCCTTAAGGAAACAATATTTCACCTCTAACATTCTGTGATCATCTATAGATTAAATGGCAAGCAGAGGGGCTTGGGGATTTTTTTTTTAATTTATTAATTTTTTTTTTGTTCTGTACAGCTAAACAAAATCTGATATCATTAAAGTCCCTGTTCTGAAAATACCTGGACATGTGCTTAACAAAGTCCTAAGATGTCAGCAAAGCTAACTATGAGATTTCTTCTTTGCCAGATCAGGTCTTTCTTGTGGAAAAAAAAATTGTCTATAGAGAATATGCTTGTAATTATTTTAGTTTTTTGACTTTGGTGACCTTCTTCACTGGAACATTAAAAAAAAAAAAAAAGTTGATCTTTCCTGTTTTTGTAGAGCCCCAGGCTTTAGCAGGTACTTTCTAAATGCTTTGTTTCAGGCACTGGAATATGTAGTGAGGACCAACAGTAGAGCAACTAGAAAAGTGGAAAAGTTAAGAATGAATGGTGTTGAATATTTAACTCCAAGGGTTTCAAAGCTTTACTTATCATTACTCACTTAAAGGAGATTAATCAAAACCAATAGCTGTGCTAGGAAACTACCACAGAAGTGCTCTCCCAATTCACTATTTTTCAGGCAAATTTTTTTGTTGTTGTTTATTTGGGGTTTTTTTGCAGGTTTTGGTTTGGTTTGGTTTTTCTTTTGTTGGTTGGTTTGTTGGTTTTTGGTCATTGAAAAAGAAACAAATTACTTTTACTTGAATCACAGATGAAAAGTTTGTGCTAATGTTTATGTAGTTAGAGATTTCCATATAAAATGTAGCACCATCATTTTTGGCCTTGGTACAGAGTTAATGAGAACATGGTTCACAGATTTGTCAGGGTTGGAAGGGACCTTGAGGATCATCTAACCCTAACCCTCCTGCCATGGGCAGGGACACTTCCCACTAGATCAGGTTACCCAAAGCCACATCCAGCCTGGACTTAAAAACTTCCAAGGATGGGGCTCCCACCACCTCTTTGGGCAACCTGTTCCAGTGTCTTACCACCCCTTATGGTGAAGAACTTCTTCCTAAAGTCTAATCTAAATCTACCCTCCTCTAGCTTACATCCATTCCCCTTAGGTTTATCACTGTCCTTATCACCCATCACAGAAAACAAACTAAACTCCTTTATGTACTGGAAGACAAAAACTAGATTTTTACTGGTCATGAGTGAGTAATACTGGTAGAGATATCTGTGAAGTTGTGGATGGTTTCATCTTCTAGCAAAACTTTGAATCAAAATAAGTGATCTAGTTGTTAGTGCTGCTTCCAAAAACACTTCCAAATGGAACTCAGAGGTAATGCATGTTTTCACTGTTTTTAAGCCCATGGTTGTATATTATCCTCAAACCCTGAGCCAAACAAAAATGCAAAGGGAGGAAGAAGAAAGATGTAAATAAAAACTGGATAGAATTTGGTTTGGAAAATGCTGTTCTTTGTAATTGTAGCATCATGGTTTAACTACAAATATTATGTGTCCTATGGGTGCCATAAGCAACCAGGATTATGTCAGATCTCCTTAAGTAACATCTTTTTAATTGTAGCATCACAGTTTGACTGCAAATATTATTTGGGCCATCAATGCTATAAGCAACCAGGATTATGTCAGATCTCCTTAAGTAACATCTTTTTAATTGTAGCATCATAGTTTGACTGCAAATATTGTTTGGCCCATCAATGCTATAAGTAACCAGGGTTATGTCAGATCTCCCTAAGTAACATCTTTTTAATTGTAGCATCATAGTTTGACTGCAAATATTGTTTGGCCCATCAGTGCCATAAGTAACCAGAGTTATGTCAGATCTCCTTAAGTAACATCTTTTCTAATTGTAGCATCATAGTTTGACTGCAAATATTGTTTTTTTAATTGTAGCATCATAGTTTGACTGCAAATATTGTTTGGCCCATCAGTGCCATGAGTAACCAGAGTTATGTCAGATCTCCCTAAGTGACATCTTTTCTAATTGCAGCATCATAGTTTGACTGCAAATATTGTTTGCTCTACGGGTGCCATAAGCAACCAGGGCTATGTCAGCTTTCCCCAGGTAACATCTTTTTAATTGTAGCATCATAATTTGACTGCAAATATTGTTTGGCCTATCAGTGCCATGAGTAACCAGGGTTATGTCAGCTCTCCCTAAGTGATGCCTTTTTTAATTGTAGCATCATAGTTTGACTGCAAACATTGTTTGGCCTATGGGTGCCATAATTAACCAGGGTTATGTCAGATCTCCCTAAGTAACATGGGTATACATTGTATTGATGTGGAAACAGGAAGAGAATCCAGGTTGATAGTGGTTAACAATGGTAAGGAGACAAACTCATGTTTCAACTCTTCTCCAGCTATTGGAGATCAGCATGAAGGACATTATCTCACATCTGCTGCATGCAAAATTACATATACCTAACTCCAAAGCATCTGGTGTGGGCTCCAGTCAGAAACAGGATACTGGTCTAAATATATCCCATGCTCCCCATGCAATATCCGTGAGCTTTCTGCCTTCTGATGCAGCAGATGTGAAGCATGCCAGTAATATCTGTTCTGCTTTAATTATTTGCACTACTCTATTTGAATGCTAGGTTTTGGTCACCTAACCAAAGAACTGCTGAAGCTAGCGGACGGCCGCGTTGTGCTGGCACTGGAGGGAGGACACGACCTTACTGCCATCTGTGATGCATCTGAAGCCTGTATAAACGCCCTGTTAGGAAATGAGGTAAAAACATAAATCATAATAGGTGGAGAGAATGATCCAAGCTGCTGAAATTCCTGTCTTTGTTTTTCTTTCAGTAACAACGGCATCGGTCTTTCGTTTGTTTGGTGTAAAAACATCCAGGTTGGACGTGTCTTGGAAAGGAGCAGGCTTGACATCATTGGTAGTCATAGAATCATAGAATCATAGAATCATAGAATGGTAAGGTTGGAAGGGACCTCGAAGATCATCCAATTCCAACCCCCTGCCATAGGCAGGGACACCTCCCACTAGAACAGNTGGAAGCCTTCTCCAGGCTGCAGACCCCCATCTCTTGTAGCCTGTCCTCACAGCACAGCTGCTGCAGCCCTCTGAGCATCTTTGAGGCCTCCTCTGGACCTGCTCCAACACTTCCATGTCCTTCCTGTTCTGGGACCTCCAGAACTGCACACAGGACTCCAGGTGGGGTCTGAGGAAAGCAGAACAAAGGGGCACAATCCCCTCTCTTGCCCTGCTGGCCATGCTGCTCTCGCTGCAACCCAGTTGTTGGTATACATATCATCGTATGCATCTATCAGGATCAGACCTTCCAGCCAAATATCAGGGTAGGGCAATGGCTTTTGCAAGTTATCCAGTCATCTTAGGAACTGGATATTGCAAGGAGACATTTTTTACAGTATTTTGACACTTCAGCTGGAATGTGGAAGGATGTGTTTCAGAGCCATTTGAAAATTCAGCTGGAATGTGGAAGGATGTATTTCAGAGCCATCTGAAAATTCACAGCATTAATACAACTGTGGCTGAGATTTTGGGGGGAAAAAAATGAAAGATAATAATGTACAGATGAAGATTTAGGTTGATCTGTATGTGATTCAAAAGGAGTGTTCCATATTTACAGGGCCACAAGGATGAGCAGAGGACTGGAGCACATTTCCTATGGAGACAGACTGAGAGAGTTGGGACTGTTCAATCTGGAGAAGAGAGGCTCCAGGTCCTTACTGTGGCCTTCCAGTATCTGAAGAGTAGCTACAGGAAAGCTGGCGAGGGAGTTTTTAGAGTGTCAGGTAGTGATAGTAGTAGGTGGAATGAAGCTGAACTAGAAGTGAGTGATTGGCTTGAGAGCAACCCTGAGGAGAGAGACTTGGTGGTGCTGGTGGATGAGAAGCTCAACATGAGCCAGCAGTGTGCACTTGCAGCCCAGAAAGCAAACCAGAGTCTGGACTAAATCAAGAGAAGTGCAACCAGCAGGGTGAGGAAGGTGATTCTCCCCCTCTGCTCCTCTCTGGTGAGACCCCACCTGGAATACTGCATCCAGTTCTGGAGCCACTGTTACGAGAGGGATGTGGATGTGCTGGAACTTGTCCAAAGAAGGGCCACGAGGATGCTAAGAGGGCTGGAGCACCTCTGCTATGTGGGGAGACTGAGAGAGTTGAGGCTGTTCAGTCCAGAGGGGAGAAGGCTCTGAGGTGACCTTATTGTGACCTTCCAGTATCTGAAGGGAGCTACAAGAAAGCTGGGGAGGGACTTTTTAGGATGTCATAGGACTGGGAAGAATGCAACAAAGCCAGAAATGGGTAGATTCAGATTGGATGTTAGGAAGAAGATCTTCACCATGAGGGTGAGGAAACACTGGAATGGGTTGTCCAGGGAGGTGGTAGAAACCTCATCCTGGAGGTCTTTAAGGCCAGGTTGGATGTGGCTCTGAGCAACCTGACATAGTATGAGGTGTCTCTGCCCATGGCAGGGGGTTGGAACTTGATGATTCTTGAGGCCACTTCCAACCCTGACAAATTTCTGATTCTATGATTTATCAAACAGAATATATGTTATATAAAAACATTTGAGAGTGGACTATCAGACTAAGTAAATAAGAGTAGATGCTATTTATGGGCACAGACACATGCCAAACATTCACTGTAGTGAAAATCGTTCTGTTGTTCACTAGAAAATGCCTTTTTGTCTATAAATATGATGAGAAGGAAAATAAGCCTGCTGAAGGTGCAGCCAAAACAAATTATCAAAGAACAAAACTTAAACAGGGAATTTTGTTTTCATGTTCACTGTGTTACTTTTTCTTTTCCCTGGGGAAAAATGGTAGTAGCTGTGTAGTGACTTCAATCACATGTGTTAGTCCCAAGCTGCATGCTGTAGTCTGCCCCTTCCCTTCCATTTCAAGACTTCATCCCGATGTAAATAATGTGAAGTAATGTGTCTTCTGATGGATAGTGGATAGAAAGATTTTCTAAATGTTCTTCTAAACCCCCACATTTCACCTTTATGACTCAAATAATAATAAAACAAGTTTATTATGTTTTATCTCATACATCCAATGAAAAAAGTGAGAGCTTTCTCAAACGTCTTCTCAGAAATCTCCTGGGCTGCATCAAGAGAAACGTGGCCAGCAGGGCAAGGGAGGTGATTCTGCCCCTTTACTCTGCTCTTGTCAGATCCCACCTGGAGTCCTGTGTGCAGTTCTGGAGCCCTCAGCACAGGAAGGACATGGAAGTGTTGGAGCGGGTCCAGAGGAGGCCACGAAAATGACCAGAGGGTTGCAGCAGCTCTGCTATGGTGGCAGACTGAGAGAGTTGGGGCTCTGCAGCCTGGAGAAGGCTTCCAGGAGACCTTAGAGTAGCCTTCCAGTATCTGAAGGGGGCCTGTAGGAAGGCTGGGGAGGGACTATTGACAAGGTCTTGCAATGACAGGACAAGGGGCAATGGGTTTAAAGTGGCAGAGGGGAGATTTAGACTGGATGTTAGGAGGAAGTTGTTTGCAGTGAGGGTGGTGAGACACTGGCACAGGTTGCCCAGGGAGGTTGTGGCTGCTCCCTTCCTGGAGGGGTTCAAGGCCAGACTGGATGAGGCCTTGAGTGACCTGTACTAGTGGAAGGTGTCCCTGCCTATGTCAGGGGGTTGGAACTAGATGATCCTTGAGGTCCCTTCCAACCTTACCATTATGTGATTCTATGGTTCTATGAATCTCCTCAAAAATAATTTTTAAAGCTATTTAATTTTATCTACTAGCACCTTTGACAAGTTCCACAAGGAGTGGGAGGACATGCACCAATGAGAAAAGATGCTCAGCTCAGTGAAGCATTCGACAATCTTGGTGAATGCAGCATTGCCCTCCTCTTCAGCTGCCATTCCAGGGCACTCTCATTGGTATTTTTTGTCATCATCTTCCCCGTGGTTGTATCTTATGACACCAGTGGCTTTTCATAGCCTTTCTAAACCCATTCCCTGACATTTGCACCCTTGTGGACCTGAAGCAGATGGTACAGTGTTGATGACATGTTGTGTCTTCCTCTGTGCATGTGCCTGGGTCCCTCTGTCCAGTTATGATCATTTGGTGGTGCTACCTATTTATGAAAACTCTCTTGTTTTGTTTTAACACTGTGTCACACTCAGCTACTCTTTCTGCTGCCACTGACAGCCTGTTATCTGAGAAAAAAAAAATGACTGTGAGAAAAATGAATGGGCTAAGTGTGCTGGAACAGAGAGTTTCTTCCATTTCATCTTAGAGTAACTGGCAACCAGGCAATTCAATGAATTGTGGGTCTATCTGTTTGCAAGAGATAGCAAAGCAGATTCCAGGAGAGACAAAAATTCAGTAACTAAGAATAGTCACATAACCAGGAGCCATTTCTAATCCATTTGTGAAAGAACATGGTTGTTAATAACTTGAAGCATCTCATGCAGTAGGCCTTACTCTTGTGTACTCTATTAGTCTTCAGGAGCATCCATTAAGTGGTCCAGATTTTGAAGAGCTTATAGGTTGTGGCTGCTAAGAAGAAATTAGTGCTACTAACAGTACCATAGGAAAATGGTGTTTTCTTAAAAGAGTAAGTAAAGGTGTTGCCAGAGAGAGGATCATAGGATCACAGGCTCACAGGATGGATGGTAGGGGTTGGAAGGGACCCAATGAGATCATTGAGTCCACCCACCCTGCCAGAGCAGGACCATACAATCTGTCATAGGTCACAGAGGAATGCATCCAGATGGGGTTTGAGTCTCCAGAGAAGGAGACTCCACAACCTCTCTGGGGAGCCTGTGCCAGTGCTCTGTGACCCTTCCAGTCAAGAAGTTCCCCCTTGTGTTGAGCTGGAAGCTCCTGTGCTGCAGCTTCCATCCATTGCTCCTTGTCCTATCCCAGGCAGCAGTGAGCAGAACCTGTCCTCCAGTCCTCAGATATTTTAAACCATTGATTAAATCCCCTCTCATTCTCCAGACTTCCCCAGGTCCCTCAGGCTCTCCTCCTAAGATGCTAATGAGGGGGTTGGATACCTAGTTAGCAGTTAGAAATCAGGGCATCTGTTGACATCTAGAGATTTATGGCAAGCTACCCCACATGGCCCCAGAGCATGTGCATTGCTTGATTCCAGCATAATGTTCATGAACCTGCACAGCAAACTCCAAGTGTGTTCCTGCCAAGGACAAAAAGAAATCTCTTCCTTCAAACAACCTATTAGTGTAATTGGAGGATGCTTTCTTCCTTGAATGCAATTCTTTACAAGTGATTAATAGGATAATTATAATTTATTATCTGCCCTTCTACTTTTATTTACAAATAGCCTATAGGGCAACCCCAGCATAAAAACCACTGGCAAGATGAACAGTTTTGAAACACTACCCCTGTAATTGAACTCAAATTAGGAAGGTTGAGAAAGGCCTTTGTAAGGTACTCTGCAGTTTGTCAAATGTATTTATTCATGTGCTGAGGATTAGAATTCATAAACATCTCGCCGTTTTTTTTTTTGAAAGCTTTTTCTTTGCTTTTGTTGTTTTTGGCCAGGAGTTGTCAATACAGAAACTCACTGCTTCATGTGTTCTGTTACCAACAGAATAACTTTTTTTTTTTTTTTTTTTTATTTTTTCTAAAAAAGAGTGATTGTAAAGCTAGCCACAACTTCCAGCTTGCATGGAGAGCTGGTCCCATGCGTCCAGGTAACTTCAAACTTACAAGTGCAAAATGCTTTCTTTTCCTCATTTGTCTCAGCACACCAAGAGAGAAAGCAGGCTGACATCCAAAACAGTTATATTGTGCTCTTAATTTATATGTGGCCTGTAGCAAGATAGCTCCTTACTCTTAACAAATGTAAGCAAAGCATTCGAGCACAAGGCCTATGAAGCATTGCCTCAAGAACAAGGCCTATGAAGAGAGGCTGAGGGAGCTGGGATTGGTTAGCCTGGAGAAGAGGAGGCTCAGGGGAGACCTTCTTGCTGTCTACAACTACCTGAAGGGTGGTTGTAGCCAGGAGGAGGTTGCTTTCTTCTCTCAGGCAAGCAGCACCAGAACGAGAGGACACAGTCTCAAGCTGTGCCAGGGGAAGTTTAGGCTGGAGGTGAGGAGAAAGTTCTTGCCTGAGAGAGTCATTGGCTGCTGGAATGGGCTGCCCAGGGAGGTGGTGGAGTCACTGTCCCTGGAGGTGTGCAAGACAGGTTTGGACATGGCACTTGGTGCCATGGTCTAGTCTTGAGGTCTGTGGTGATGGGTTGGACTTGATGATCTTTGAGGTCTCTTCCAACCCTGGTGATACTGTGATACTGTGATACAAAGCCACTAGGAAAAGCATACACTATCAAGTTCATCTTCTTTAAAGAATTTGAGCATGGCACAGGAAATTCCTGCATGCAGTTGTTGATTTTGATGACTGGGGTGGTGGTGGGGAATAAATAAAAAGGTCTCTAAAAAGGATCAAAATTTCTATTAGCTATTGACTATGTGCAGCCAATACTTCTGAACTTCTCAGCAGAATTCCTTTTTGAACTATTTCCAAGTTTCCTGTTGTGACAGAAACACAAAAATGGAATAGTAACTGTTGGTACTGTGTGATTGGAGGCACTTACATTGTCAATTGTTTCTTTCTAAGACCCACTTCTCTGAACAGAGGTGCCTAGTGCCTTTTTCAGATACCTGAAGACATGCAGGACATCAGCAAAGGACTGATGGATCTAATACAGGGGTTAAAGGAGATCCATACCCTCTTGAAAAATACCCTATTTAATCTGAAAAGGCTTCATCTGTTTTGATAGTGTGAATCCCTCCTTAAAACAATGAGAAAACTAAGAAGGAAATCATCAGAGGTAGAAATAAGGATACATTTTGCAAAGACGAAATTATGAAGTAGAAGGTTTAAATATAATCTGTTTATTTAAAAAAAAATCAAGATCTCAGGGGTTTTTTTTTTGTCCATGCTTCTGTGTTCAAAGGGGAAATTTCTATGTTACTTTGGGAAAAATCCCTTAGACCATTTGCAGAGCTAATTAAGGAGCACTGCAGGTTATCTCCTTGGAAGGAAATCTTCCTAAGAGGTGAGAAGAGATTAAGCAGCTGGTTTCCCTTGAAATCCAAAATGAAAACATAGAAATCTCTCTGGATGGTAAAAGGGCAGGATGAACATCAGTTGCTTTAAAATATCCCTGAATTATCTCAAGGTGATTTGAGAATTGGTCCATTAGAAGAGCATCTGTCAAAACAAAGAACGTGATGGATTCAGATAATTGAAAAAAAAAAGAAAAAAGAAAAACTTTACTTTTAAACTGAAGTATTTCTGAGATTATGATATGCTCCTGTGCTTAAAATTAAATTCTCTCATCTACTGCAGTACTCTTGAAATGATTCTGCAGTCTTTCACAGATTAGTTGTAGAGTTTCAAATACTTCCCTTTAAAACATAGATAGATGTACACACTACTTCAACAGTAAATGTGAAGCTTTGTATGGCATTCCAAGAAGTGTGTGAAAATTGGGTTGAGCCAGCAGTGTGCCCAGGTGGCCAAGAAGGCCAATGGCATCCTGACCTGCATCAGGAATAGTGTGGCCAGCAGGAGCAGGGAAGTCATTCTCACCCTGCACTCTGCACTGCTTAGGCCACACCTTGAGTCCTGTGTCCAGTTCTGGGCCCCTCAATTGAAGAAGGACATTGAGGTACTTGAGTGTGTCCAGAGAAGGGCAACGAGGCTGGGGAGAGGCCTTGAGCACAGCCCTATGGAGAGAGGCTGAGGGAGCTGGGATTGGTTAGCCTGGAGAAGAGGAGGCTCAGGGGAGACCTTCTTGCTGTCTCCAGCTACCTGAAGGGTGGTTGTGGCCAGGAGGAGGTTGCTTTCTTCTCTCAGGCAAGCAGCACCAGAACAAGAGGACACAGTCTCAAGCTGTGGCAGGGGAAGTTTAGGCTGGAGGTGAGGAGAAAGTTGTTGCCTGAGAGAGTCATTGCCTGCTGGAATGGGCTGCCCAGGGAGGTGGTGGAGTCAGCGTCCCTGGAGGTGTTCAAGGCAGGTTTGGACGTGGCACTTGATGCCGTGGTCTGGTCTTGAGGGCTGTGGTGATGGGTTGGACCTGATGATCTTTGAGGTCTCTTCCAACCCTGGTGATACTGTGATACTGTGTGATACTGTAATATTGAGATTTATTTTTTTCCCCAAAATCTTTGTAATGGAGAATAAAAATTTCACACTATTTTATCTGATACAGTGTTGGTGCTGTAAAGATCTTTGGCATTCATTCTGGTGCCAGGTGGCAGTGAGTAAGGCTTCTTTATACATGCAAGGGTAGGTTCTGTTTTCTTTCCTCCACATTACTTTTGAAGAGGCACTGCTTGGATTTAAAAAACCCTCAAGGACAAGGTTTCTTTGAGTTCAGTATCCTAAATCCTGCAGCTTAGTTCTGACATAACTGCATTCAGCTGGGGGTTCTTTTGCAGCCAAAGAGAGTAAGGAAGGATTCCTTTAAGCACTGAATTCTTTGAGTCAAACACTAAGGATTTGCTTCTTCCCTCATCCCATCTATTTTAAGCAGCCAGGTGGCATATACTTCCATGAGACACAGAAGTCAGTCTAACATCATAGAATTATTAGGGTTCAAAGGGGCCCCAAAGATCATCCAGCTCCAACCCCCCTGCCATAGGCAGGGGCACCTCACACTACATCAGGTTGTTCAGAGTCATATCCAACCTGGCCTCAAAAACTTACAGGGATGAGGCTTCCACCACCTCCCTGGGCAATTCCCTTCCAGTGTCTCACCACCCTCATGGTCAAGAACTTCTTCCTGACATCCAATCTGAATCTACTTACTTCTAGTTTTGCTCCATTCCCCCTACTCTTATCACTACCTGACATTCTAAAAAGTCCCTCACCAGATTTCCTGTAGACCATCTTCAAGTACTGGAAGGCCACTACAAGGTCTCCTCTGAGCCTTCTCTTCTCCAGACTGAACAGCCCCAACTCTCTCAGCCTGTCTCCATAGCAGAGGCACTCCAGCCCTCTGAGCATCCTCATGACCCTTCTCTGGACACACTCCAGCATGTCCATATCCTTCTAGTAGGGACTTCAGAACTGGATGCAGTATTCCAGGTGGGGTCTCACAAGTATGGAGTAGAGGGGCAGAATCACCTCCTGGTGGCCTGGTGGCCAAGCTTCTCTTGATACAACCCAGGATATGGGCTGCAAGTGCACAGTGGTGGCTCATGTTGAGCTCCTCATCCACCAGCACCCTCAAGTCCCTTTCCTCAGGGCTGCTCTCAAGCCATTCACTGCCAAGCCTGTATGGGTGCTTGGGATTACATGCAGCACGGTCCTTCCAATCTGCCTATCGTTTGGGCAGTGTCTGGATGGTACAGCAATTTATTGTGGTCTGTAACAAGTGATAATTAGTTGCAGATGGGGTCATGCTCTTCTTTGCATGGAGGAAACAGAGAAGTTCAATCCAAAGTGTGCTCTGCCCAGCAGGACCCTGCAACAAAGGCGGAGAGGACTCATGTCTCCTCTCACTGACTGTGGCAGCCAAGGCTGAATTTGGCCCTAAGTGCAAAAACATTTTAAAGTGACTAAATTTAACATCTTCTAGTAAATATTCTTCTGGCTTGAATTCCAGTCTGAAGCAGAATTTGACAAAACATTGTGATTGGTTGGCTCCCAAGCATGCTTGAAAACTTACACTAGAAAGTTTTCTTGCAGAGTGTGAAGTATGTGCTGCTTTCTTGCAATCTGTTGAGCTGGCATTTAGGAGGGGATGGTAATTTAAGTGGAAAGCTCATACTCTGCAGCTTTCCTGCTGATGATGAAAAGTTGGCATTTTCTGGTTTGTGGAATTCGGTGTGAATCTGGGGCTGCTTGCCAGCTCAGCAGTGAGCTTTGCCAAAAGGGACTGCCCTGCATTAAATGGGGTTATTTACCAGAACAGGTAAGCATTTCTCTCTCCAAAATGGAAATAGTCATGGAAGTGAATATGGCCTGAGATCAATTTTAAATTGCATGGTAAACTTGGTCACAATCTCACATCCTCAGTTTTAGTTTCAGTCTAATGCCAGAAAGTAATTAACACTGAGTCTAAGCCACCTGTCAACTGATGTGTGCATAAACCCAGAGTCCAGAAACTGGCACAGAAGTAGAGAATTATGTGGGGTAGGAAAGTGGAGTAATGTATTCAGCACAGTGACATAACGTACCCAAGGTGGGCAGTGGGAATGATGAAGTGGTTTGGCCAAAACCCACCAGAATATTCTGATTCCAAAGTTACATAATTCCAAGGCATCCCTGATTGTTGTGGATTCGTAGGTGCTAATGACCCTTCATGCTTTGTGCTACTCCCCAATGAAAAGTGACTCATTTATGTACCCCATTGTAACAGTGAACCATCAAAGTAGGTGCCTAAAGTGCTTGTGTAGAGGCAGAAATCCTGGAGAAAATTGCTAATATAAGGATACAGAAGACCTACAAGAGCTGCACTTAGTGCCCTGTAATCACAGGCAACCCTAACAGCAAGAGTCCAGTCACTGGGTTGGTGTTCTGCTTGCATGATGTAACCAGGAAAGGGGGTTTGTAATGCTTCCCCCTGCAACCTGGGTGTACCTGAGGAGTTTGCCTTCCTTCTCCCCTTCCTCTGCTTCTGTTTCAACTCTCCATACTCCTTATCTCTGCTTTTGGTTGCCTCACTTGTCAGTTATCTCTAACTGTACTCCACCACGATCTTCACTGGAGCTAATCCTGATGCATGCCAGCGCTGAGGACAATGCAAGTATCACTACAATTTCCAGTTCAATACAGCCTGCTGTAGTTTCAGATTCTCTTCATGTTCCCAAGGATCAGTTCAGATGACTTTCTGGGCACAAAAAAATTTCCACCAATAATTCTTTCTTCAGACATTTGTTGATATGCTTCTGACAGGCTTTGGCAGTCCAAGTGATTTTTGCCCGTTTACATTGGTTTTCCTACTTTGAAAATGATTAGTGGACACAGTTTCTACTTTCATCTGCAGCTTTGGGCACAAAAACCTACTTCTGCCATGTAAAAGCTTTGAAAATGTGACCCTTTGTGTCTGGTCCAAACTGTCTCTCCAGTGGTTTGGTTATTTCTGCAGAGCTGAGCTGTTCTTCTCTGAAAGATTTCTTTCCTGACAGCGTGTTTCCAGCGCTCTGTTCAGCTTCCTTTCTGTTAGTCTCCAGATTTAATAGACTTCATGATCTGAATGCCAATAACTATAGGAGGGAAGGGAAGGTCATGGTGCCATGTATGCCAGGTGGAGAGTCATTTCTTTTGTTCACTGTTAGGTCTAAGTGCTGATATTTTCCAGGGACACCCCTATGCCTGTGCAGTGGGATCCAACTAGTGGATAGCTGCCAACAGAACTCATTCTTTCAAGTGCAGACAGTCTCATTTCAAAGTGTATAAAAATAGCTGCCATAACCCACTGGCTTTATTTCCACAGTGCTCTTGTAATGGTACTGCAGCTTGGGCTGAGCAGGGTATATGATGTAATGAACTTACTTGTGGAGCCTGATAAGGTTTGCCTGATATGGAAGAGGATCCGAGGTCTGTCTGGCTGTCACGAAGGGTGAGGAGGCAGAGTAGCTCTGGAGCAGAGGCCAAACTTGGGATATAGAATGAAAGTTTGGGGAAAAAAGAGTTAAAGAAATGATCAAACATGGCTATTGTACTCACATCACCTACAGATCTGTTGTAGAGCTAACAGATGGGGTGATGGTCGGGATAATTGCTGGGTATTTTACCCATTTTAATATTTTCTTCAGTGATTCATCAGTTTCTCCTGATTTCTAAAGACATATCTGCCATTTCCAGATATTCATTTGATATGTCTGGATGTTCAAATTCAGACTACCTTTAAATAAAGTGATTTCTATTTTGATAAAGAGATGTCACAGGTGAATTAGGGAAAATGCAGACTTTTTGGGGGGCTTCTGCAAGAAGGCAACAAAATAGTCACCTTTTGATAGGAATTCTCCTCTAGGAATTCTCCTCTAGCTGTCTCTACATAAGTACCTCCAGCTTAATAATTAGTGCAAGAGGTCTGTTGAAAGAGTCTTGAGGTACATCTTGCAGTTTGGCACTTTCATACCTTGTACTATTAGTCCTGCAGTTATAACCTGGAGCTGTTTTTCCTACTTCAGGAGAGTGAATCTGTCAAAACTTTAGGAATTAGGAAATCTACAAAAGTGAACTTAAGCTACTATTTGCTTCTCCTCCTGTGTTCTTGCACCCAGGATATTGTTCTTTTCTAGTCAAATGATAGATTACTTTAAACAGAAACCAGCAAGTTATAAAAGCAAGTACTGTTTATCTACCTAACTCAAACTATGCATTATCCAGTTTATGAAATGGGTTGTAACTCTAAAATCAGTGAAACTTGATCTGCTGGTGGGCATTTTCATAACTATGCAGTTTTCCTCTGGGTCCTTGAATAACCAAGAAGTACCTCTGGACATCATGAGCTAAATGCCATTTAGGAATTGCAATCTTCTCTGTAAATACTATTTTTATTGTCCTTTCTTTGCTCAAGTCCATGCTATGTATTAGATAGTAAATTTTAGTTAGTAGCTAAGCAACTATTAGGTAGATCTTCCTTTTCAGTCTGGCTTGCTTAGTAACCAAGCAGAGTTGGGACCAAGTCAGGTCCTACCAACACTTCTCTGCACATGTGCTCACTGTGCAGAAAGGAGTGATTTGTGCTGTTTGAAAATGAACATAGTGCTATTGTTTCTAGCCACAAGGAAATCTTCCAGATGCAATCCCAAATGGGAATCTAAGAAAACAATGACATAACAGCCCTGGTAATTTTAGTTACCAAGACTGCAAAAGACTGTTGATATTTGCAGCGCCTTTGACTAACATTTGCTGCTGATCATAATGGTAAGATTCCAACAGTTCTGGTGTTTGGAGATAAACTTGCTTAAAATAGCACCACCAAGGGAGCATCTACACTGCAGTTGTTTCCCACTTTATTTGCTTGAATCAAAGCTGGTTTTATCTAGTTGGTGTGTAGCATTGCAGCAGTAGCAACTCAAAGGACAGTATATGATG
Organism: Eubucco bourcierii; assembly: GCA_013396675.1. NCBI lineage: Eukaryota > Metazoa > Chordata > Aves > Piciformes > Ramphastidae > Eubucco > Eubucco bourcierii. The sequence continues at coordinate 620,057 of VWZE01020457.1, forward strand.
GCTACCGAACTATTAACTTCACAGAGGAAGCTCCTTGGGTGGGCTTCACTTGACCTAGTTTAAAGCAGACCCAGGCATGCTGAAGAAAGGAGTTTTGTCTGCAGTACAGATGTCTCCTGTCAGTGGTGGTTGAAATTCCTTAGCTTTAGACAGGAGAGATTGGTATGGAGATCTCCCTTGGTCCACCTTGACAGGGCTGCTACTCCTGGCTGGATAGGAAGTATATCTCCACACCCAGCCTTAGCAGCCTATGTAAGGAAGCAGGAAAACTAGCTGGATTCTGGGCATAGTTCAAGGAGAATATAGTTAGTGCAGTACAGGAAGAGGTATTTAGCCCAAACAGTCTTTTATGCTTTTTCTAGGAGAAAATGCATGGAAGATGGGAAAAACAACCCCACATGGGGATGAGTTTCAAAATGCAGTTTGCTTTGGTATATCTATTCATTGCAGGGTGAAAATAACTGAGCAGCAACTGCACATTCTCTTCTGCTACTTTACTGTGACACAGACCTATTCAAACAATTCAAAGTGACTAACTAAAATGCAGCTGACTGAAAAGAACTTACTTAGAGAAGTCTTACTGATCTGCATAACAGTTTTTCAACCAATACTTTACTTGAAATTAATGCAAAGCTAGTAAAAGCAACTGTGTTTTATGGTTCCCCCCTCCCCCCTCCCCGTAAATCTTAAATGTGTAAGATGGTTAGATGTAATAACACCAGAAAAATAAAGATAATAGAGTGCACACTTCAGTTCCAGTGTGGCTTCAGCAAAGTTTTGTTTGGAGTGCCCAGCTGCGTATACAGACTCAGTGGAATTTAGTTTGTGAGGAACCTACCAAAATTACACAAATAACTAACATTTTTTTAATGAATAATACACAGACGTGCACCTGCTTCAGAGACTCCATAGATTAGTCTTGCAGCCAATAGAAAAGCCCCTTGGAATTCAATTACATGGCTGGAAAACAGAAAACAAAATCGTGGCTATACTTTTAGAACCGATACCAGCAAAATATTAACCAGTTCTTGGACTGAGCTTTTCCTGAGGATTAGATTGTTTCAGTTTGTTTTACTTCCCTGTGGCTTATTGGAAATTTATATTATTCTATTCTATTCTTGCAGCTGGAGCCTCTCCCGGAAGATATTGTGCACCAAATCCCCAATATGAATGCAATAGCTTCTTTAAAAAAGACCACTGAAATTCAAAGTATGTTTCTCACTTTGGGTTGGTGAGTTGGTGGCTTGGTGGGTTTGGGGTGCTTTTTAATAATAATTAATGGCATAGATATTAAATGGTTGTTTCAGAGAAAAGATCAGCCTGATGATTTTTATGTGTTAACCAGCAAGTCATGTCCAGTGTATATTCATATATGTGTATGCTTTCATTTTTGTTTAGTATTTAAACCCATTTAAATTATTTAGAGCTTTCTAATTCCCCAGTATTTCCCAATCTTTCTGTTCTAGAGCAGGTTGAATGAAACAGATGTTTGCCAGTGAGGGACAGGAACAGACAGGTAAATCAGAGCTTTAACAGATAGTTTATTCAGATGCTGTATGTGCAGCCCTTTCCAAGTTACTTGCTTGAGATAAAGTTCTAAAGTCTGAATGGGCACTGACCCGTGGAACAATGCTAACAAATACCTTATTTTATTCTGCTTCTAGGTACTTGATTGCTTCACTTCTGTTCCCTGACCCCAGTCCTTTACTACCCAGACATTTTAGGGCATTTGCTCAGGTCTCACTGAAAAATTTTCTCTTTGCCACTGATTGCCTTAATCCAACTGGGCAGACTTCCCTTAAATTCTCTAATTTTCTGCTTTTGCCATTTTACCAAGGCAGTTACCTGACTTCTACTGTTTGCTGACTCCTTAAGAATGAGAAATGGATAACAAATGTTTTGCTTCTTGTTAAGTGAATGTCAAATACTTGAGATTAATTTGTATAAACACCCCCCCCCCCNCTATAATTCTGTAATTCTGTGATTTCAGCTGTAAAGTGGCAGTTAAAATTCATTGTAGATGCATAATTCATCCTTCATATCAAGTGCTCACCCAGATGTGCAAATGCTCTAACTACATCAGCTGTATATGAGAAATTCCAGTAAATAATTTTTGCTGGGTGGTATGTCCTAGGATAGCTTATGAATTAATATCTCCCTTAAAACTTCCTGTTAATGATCTGTAGGGAGTCAGCAAGTTCAGGAAATTTCATGTGCTGTGGAAGGCAGAGCAGATTTGCAAATGATCATAAGGACAGGAAGCTGCACACAGGTAACAGACATGAAGAAAGAATGTGTAGTTCTGTTTGAAATAAGATATGTAGCCAATGGAAATGGATCTGAAACAAAAAAACCAAACCACCAAACCAAACAAAATAACAGGAGATTTGAGAAATAATGTACCAGAACTCTCTCCAGGAAGTCATAATGTCTTACTAGAAATAAACACAAATGATGGAAGTTCAGAAGGAAGAAATAGAATTAGGAACTGATTGATAGTGTGTGTCTAAAACCAGTTCAGAGCTCTGCAAAGTGGCTTGTCCAGAGTAAGCTGAGGTTTGAGCTGAACTGGTACAGTTAACAGCAGTTCAGTGAGCTGCTCTCCTGAGACCTAAATGGAGCTGCTCAGGGTTTGATGTTGTTTATACACAATATTCTACCTTTTCCTGCAGCTAATACCTGAAAGGTTATGCATACATCGTTTTGTCTGGAAAGAGACCAAGTATTAGAGAGGAATACACTCATCATGGAAAGGAGCAGAGAGGAAGCTTAGTGCAGCTGTATGGAGGATACTGCTTTAGACAGAATTAAGCAAGTACATGTTGAATGTTATAGGGAGTAGTGTAGGCTGATAATCATTAGCTTGTGGGGTGTCACCTTGAGAGAAGCCTGATTTGCTTGGAAGATTGCTTGCACGTCTATTGAATCTGCATTTCAGTGGTTCAGCTTTGGTAATTAATATTAGGAATATTTTAGACCAAAGCAATCCCTCCCTGAGTTTGCTGCAACAAACTGAAGATGCAGTACTTAGACAATGGGAGGAAGCAGGGGTTTTTTGCCTAACTAGGGTGGAATTTATGTAAATGTTTTGTTCGTGACAGTGATCCAAAGCTCCTTTGGAAATGTAATCCGTTTGGAAGCAGTAGTTCCCACACCCCTGTAATATGCTGTTTCTACACAGTCCTGTTCACTAGCTTGAATCTGCCCCCCACACTGTTTTTTGTCAAGCAAACCATGATATGGCATGTCCAAATCTATCTGTGAAAAGCAATTACAAATGTCTGTAGCAGTGACAGAAACAGGCACTTTTATTATTTCCTGGTAATAATCATTGCTCCCACAAAACTTTGAGGGAGACTTAAGCGCATTTTCATGCTGAAAGCCAAAGCATACCTAGAAGACTGATTTGGTTTCATTGTTTGTTCTTGCAAGCCAAAATTGCTCTTCACGTTTTGTGTGAATGAAACCAGCAGTGTGCTTCGTTTTTTTCCCCTGAGCTTCACCAGGTTCTTCTCAATGAACATAACAGGAGCGGGATAATTCCACATTCCAGTAGAGCACAGTAGAAATAGCATTTTCAGAGATGGGAGCAGTTTGAGGCAGATGCTTTTGGAGCTCATTTAGTTGTCATTTCGCAGCTTACCTAAGCTTTCTCACAAAACTTCTTTGCAGCTGCAGGCTGCAATTGCCTGACCATTTCACAAGACTTTGCCTGCAAACCTTTTGGTGAGGCATGCATTCAAACCCTCTATGTTGTGTGCACAACACATAAATGCTGTTTGTTATAGAAGGAGGCTTGCAAAGCTGTTCAGTGTACCACAGGTGTACAGCTTTCTGATTTTAAAGAACTCATCGCTGCTTTTTCACAAGCATCCTAAAGCCCTCTTTGCAGGAGGTACCTGCAGTTACCTGGATGCTATTCCTAACTGGTACTGCTTCAGAATTCTCTCCCACAAACCTCAAGCACCTTGACATGTATTCCTCCCTGGGAAGACCCTCCACTGCAGCATAGGTGTTGCCACTTGCTTCCTAGCCTGGCTCTGCTTTTCCTCTCTATTGCTGAAGCCTCTCTCATAACACACTTCTCAGTGCAAGGAAACAAGGAAAATCACCAATCACCTGGAAGCAAAGGGCAGTTAAACAGGCACAAAGAGCTCACTAATATGCCTGAACTGGCCCTGAGTTTTAGTGTTACAAGAAAGTCAGGAATCAGGGGGCAGATGGCGTGCGAGCCTGTGTGTGAATGAATGAACGCGATGGAGCAGTCCTCACTGATGCTGTTTTATTGTTGCTGCAGGAGAGCAACACAGTGGTAGCTGGGTACTAATATTTTATTTTATGAATAAGAGCCCTTGAAAACTCCAGCAGTGAACATGGGTTCATTTCTTTTATAGGCAAGAGGGGGTATTATTCCCATGCCAACAGATTTGATTTTCTTGCACATCTGTTTCTGCAACAAAAACCCCACCCACTCTGCGAGCATTTAGCTCATAAATTATAGGGTTTGAATTGGGTGTATATTGCAAAGGCTGACTTTTGCACATGTGATCTGTGAGAACATTGGGGAATGCTCATATAACTTTTTTTTTGGGGGGGGGTTTGTTGTTTTTAGTGTATTTTTTTTAATGAATAGAGAATATGGTCTCTGAGCACAGCAATAATAGAGAATATTTTTGTCTTGGTTTTATAAAATTTGCCAGGCTCCAATTATTGAGCCTACTGTTATGTACATAACTTTTTAGCTGCGTCTTTCATGCTTCTGGAGTGAAGCCAGCCTCCTAACACTTAATCTCAACTTTGTAGGATACTTAATACACTTTACATTTTATCCCCAGAAGGTCCCCGTTATTTAAAGATCCTGCTAACTGCTCAAATGTGCACACTATTAGAGTTCAAAGAGACATCCTGGCCATGCTCGCTGGTTGTTCTTGCAGATTGACCTGGGCTTTCATCTTGCAGTGATGTTTTTGGAATAAAGACATTTTCAGGCTTTATTGACAGCTGCTCTCTCACTGGAGGGAAAAGTTCATCTTTTGAAAAGCTTGAAAGTGTATTGAGAACTGTGTTACCAAAGAGGGAGTTTTCAGCAGCCTTTGTGCAGCGCAGGCAGCACCACTGCTGGCCTGGCCTCCCAGCTGTCAAAGCCTCCAGCTACCCTCTGGATAAGCACCTCAGCTCAGCCTGCTGCCCAGCTGCCAAAAGCCTCCTTTTAGCCCTCAGAAAAGTCCCCTACTTGATCCCTTCTCTTTCACAGCTGTTGAAACCCTCCGTCTAATTCCCAGATAAGTACCCTGACCCAACCTCTGCAGCAGCTGCTGGAAGCTTCTTGCTTAACACTGAGTAAGCTCTGGTCCAGAGCTCCCAGCCTTCCAAAAGCTTCTCATTTCCAGGTGTCATCCACCTGGCAATTAGTGAGTGCTAGGTGGATTATTGGGCTGTAAGAAATGCATGTGTGAATGCTTACTTGTTCATCTGGTTAGTGCTAATGAACCTCTGTTGCAGTGCTCTAGCAGACCACTTTGTATTTTGACAATGAATCACCTGTGGTTGTTGTGGTGTTGCTTGAGACCTTCTTCCCCTCTTTTCTTTTGCAGGCAGAAAGCTGAGAATGCTCAGGCCTGTAATCCACTGCTGTTTTTACACAGCTAACCAGAGAGCTCTATTCCTTAGGATAGCTGGCAGCTCTCCAGCAACAGCCAGTTCATATATGAAAGCTTTAAATAAATTATTGTTCTAGTATACGCCCTGAGGTTGGAGAAGAAAGAACATCCAGGACTAACAAACCTGATTGCTCTGGCAACGTCCCTCAGTCCGAGCTGGCATCTCTGACTTTTTCCTTTTCAAGAAGACAGTGCTGTGTGAGCACTTTGTACAACAGTATGCATATTTTCTAGTCCTGTTTGCTGTATCTGCATCAAGTCTCTGCCACGTCAGAACTCCTAGGTATCATCCCTGCCCTGAACTCCCCTCACCTTATGTAGGTAAAGCCAACAGCCTGTCTGACAGTAGGCGTTCGTTAGTCTGTGTGTGTTACTCCTCCACTTTATTACCTTCTAGGGAAGGGTGTGACCCAGGCATTGGAATGAAAGCACTTTCCAACTTGGCATTCTTGGGTTCAGAAATATACCTCTTCGCTGCAGTCTGAAATTTCAACTCTACTGCTTACACCGCAGTGATTTGAAATTATAATCACCCGGTGTTGAACTAAGTGATTGCTGTGCTTGTACCACCGTGCTAGCTAAACCTCCCATAAATTATGATGTGTCTTTTCCTTAGGCAAGTACTGGAAGTCAGTGGAGCCATACTCTGTGCCAGTGGATTGTGCTCTGGCTGAGTCTCAGAAACAGGAGAGAGAGGAGACAGAAACCGTATCTGCTATGGCCTCTCTCTCAGTGGATGTTGAGCAGTGTGTCCCTCAGGAAGGCAGCAGGTAAGTATGTGCAAATACTGTAGAGAGCAAGGCTTTTGCTGCAGGTGAGATGGAGAAGAGAGCTAAGCTCTGGGTTGTTTCCAAATTATCAGCTAATTGTTCATCCCTGGGTTTGAGTTCTCTCACTTGGCCACTGGAAGCAGAGACATCCTACACTAGCAGGTATTTTTTTCGGTGTGTATAATTCTTTGCTGAGGTTTATAATTAGTGCAAAATCTTGGTTTCTCCCCGTGTCTAATGCTCTCAACTATGTGGAAAGTGCAATGTCCATATGAGGAAGACAGATGTGATCAAGTGTAATCAACCATGTTCTTCTTACTGGCAGCTATTCAAACCTGTTTAAGTTTCTAGGAAGTCATTCAACAGACGATCAGATAAATTTAGTAAGGATGGACTTAAACCATTATTAAATGCTATTAGACAGGCATTAAAAGTTACTTCCCTGGAAGCAATGGAACAGTGCCTGCATTAAAATTAAAGCAGTCCTTACCAGGATTGGGGCCAACATTTTCTGTGTACCGAGATGAAGGTACATGGGCAAGGAATGAGAACACTGTTTTTTTTCCAGCTTGTCAGCTGCTTTTCATGTTAACGAAGATTTCTTTCAATTTCTTAATTTGAGACAATGATACATTCACTGCTGATGTACTTTTTACCAAACAGAGATGAAAGAAACTGGTAGCCACTGAATACTCTCATCTACAAACCAGCATGTCTTTAAAGAGTTGTTAGGAATCAGAAAAGCCACTGCAGAAGTCCTTGGAGTTCCTGATTTATTCATTTTAAGAACAAACTTTCCTGGCCTTCACCAGTAGAGAAAGACCCAAAATGCAGTGGAACCATTCAGTTTCCATCACACAGAGAAAACAGGGGAAGGAGGAGGAAAGGAGAAAAAAGCCTTATAAGGACACTCATCAGCTCTCTGAGGGCTGTGGTGCAGAGCTGTATAACAACAGGAGAGAAAGGAGGGAGCTGTGGGGAGCACAGTGGTGGTGGGAGTAGAGCCAGAAGGATCCATGGCTCTTACGTCACGACAGCTACTTGCTTGGTTCAGTTCTTGCCTCACACGTTGGCTCTTTTAGCGAGCACTGAACCGATAGGAAGATGGGAAGAGTGCAGTGCTGAAGGCTGTGGATGTGTTTGGGGGTGAATGTCACTCACAACAGCAAGCTAACAGACATGGCTCAAAGGGACATGCAGGGAGCAGAGCTAGGGAGGAAATTTTGCAGTGTTTCCATTATTACTTTTCCTATCATAATTATATTTTCATGTAATTATGACTATCGTGCAGGTATTACTGCAAATAAGTTGTGATAGTTTGGGAGTTTCCTGCCCCCCTACACCATGAAAAAATCACCCAGACTAGACTCAGCCAGCTGGAAGTTAAGGACCGAAGCTTTATTTACAACTTAGCACAATATACAAGCAGAGATCCACACAACAGACAGGAATAGTCACAGAAGTATACAAGTTAAAGGTCATACAGAAACATAATCCCCCTCCCAGAAATCAGAGTCCACAGGAGGGGCTCCCAACCAACCTTCCACCTTCTTCCCACTCCTCTACCTTACCCCAAGGTCTGGCTTACATGCAAGGTGAGGTTGGAGGATTGGCCAGGGAGGTTAGAAGCAGAGTGGTTAGTTAGGTTATACAGCAGAGAGGACAACAGATGCAGACTGAGACTCTCTCTCTGTGTTGTCTGTATTTGTGTCCTTGTTCTTATACATCTCAGCAATCCTATGAGTGAAGCAGACATCAGCACTGTTTGCTTTTCTCAGCCTATAATATAATTTTTTTTTGCATTAAAATATTCCAATTAGCCTCAGACCAGCACACAAATCCAGACAAGCTTGGGGAAGGATCCATGGCAAATGGAAGACACATTTTAGATTCCCGAGTGCTCATCTGTGCTCAGCCAGCGAGGTTTGTGGTGAGAAATTTGCCACAGCTGCCGGGCACTTCTGCTCGCCAGGGGCAGAAAGGTGCCCGCTGTTGTGTGCACAGCTTTGAAAGACAAAGAATTTCAGTTGGTACTTACACAGTCAAGGAATGCAAAGCTTTAAATTGTCTGAAAAGGGATGTGGTTAATTTTGTGTGTTTTTACATTGCTCAGAATAACCAAGAATTGTATTCCTTTTGTGCCTCCACTCACTTGAAACTGCAGCCGTGGAGAGCAACTGCTAATCCTGCATGATTTGAACTGGCTAACCCATTGACTAAAGCTGCACTTGATTCTTTTATTTATTACCTACTTACTGATCACCTATGACAATTTCCACCCATTCTGAAAACAATTTCAGGGTGGAGCTGAGAGAAACAGGGAAAAAAAGAAAAAAAAAAAGAGGGATGTGCTGAAGTGTACACAAGTGGAATGCACGTGGCTGCCAGATTCATTACACTTCATCAGTTCTGGACTCTTATAGGGACAAATCTGTCGTGATGAATTGTTCTGTGGAAAAATGGCTTCGTTTGAAATCTCTTCTGTGGTGCTGCAGAGGTTTTTTTCAGCAGCCTAAAAGAANACTCTGTTTCCACATTTGCAAGCCACAAAGAAAATCGCCCAAAGCCAGATTGCCATCAGAGAGCAACAGGACAACTTAAGTGCTGTTCCACTAGGCTAAAATTGAGTGTTAGGTTTTTCTGAGGGTTCAGGACATCATTCTCTTTGTTTTCTTCCTGCTGAATGTAAGGGGGAATATGAAGTCAAAACCAGTCACCCCAAAGGTCTGATTTTGAGGGTTCTCTGAGCCTCAGGGAGATCTGAGAGGTCCTGGCTGCATTCTGAGCATGAATTAAAGTCCAGCAAGGGATCATAAATCTTGGGAGTGATTTGACATTGCACATTCTGGTTTCCTGCCAGTATAATTTCATTCATTTCACAAAAACATGCCGTTCACAGGCACATAGCAACACAAACTGCAGTAATGTAGTGATGAGTCCAACTTTGCTTTTTGTGTTATGTTTGCTGTGATTAAGGACCACGTATGCAGTGCTTCTTCTCCAGCCCCTTTCTATGGCAGATGACCAGGCTGCAGGGGCATGAGAAGTCATCAAAGCCACTTGGTAAGGCCACTGTAGATGTTCTCCTCCTTCCCCCACTGCAGATGGGGGCCACATTCTGAAGATCTCAACGGAAGCCTTTGTGTAGTGTGTTTGCTTTGGAAAGTTGGTTGTGACAGTGCTTCACTGAAGTGATGCTAGAGATCAGCCTTGGATGGTAAGGACTCCAGATGAAGGAAGAAGCTGCAAAAGTCTCTTTGCAGGAAACTCTTGCCAGTTATGTTGGAGGATATACTGGTGTTTGGAGTGAGATGACTCACTTTAAACTCAGATTTTGGGTAAAGCAGCTCTTTTCCTGGCCAACTCATATCTGACTCATTTACCACTGATGAATAAAGGATTAAATGCTTCTGGCTAAGGCCCATCTTAAGTATTTCTCTTTCTTTCTTCTCTTTTCTTTCTTCTTTTCTTCAAGTGACAGTGCAGATTATTTTTTAATTGTATTTTCTCTGGCAAACTAAATGAAGAAAACTGTGAAAAGCTGCTACTCTTTTGGTCTTTTATTTTACCAAAGCACAACTCTTCATTTTAAGATCCAACTGAAACTTGATTATAGACTTCAGAAGAGAACAGATACAGCAAAAAGAATTTGTGGATAGGAAGGAAAACATGCATGATGCTTACACAGATCTAAGCACAGATACAATTAAAGGAACAAACATGCCCTGTAAAGCATTTCTGACAACCATAATTTTTTGTCTGTTGATAACTTTTTATTCTCTGTGTGAGATACAAAATTAGCCAATTAAAATTTTGCTTTGGCCAGACATCCATTTCAGAAATTGTGCTGAGAAAATATTCAGTAGAGTGCTGTCCCTGATACACTGGAGCTTCTGTATGTTTCTTCTTAAAATGGAAAAATAAGAGGGTGTGGATGGAGATCTCTTGCACTTAACTGTTTTTACAGCAAATAATGAATCTTCAGAATGACAGTTTATCAGACATTGACTTTATGGCCCCCATTCAGCTGAGCCCAGATTCTACTCAAATGGAAATGAAAATAAAGTGTAAGTTTAAAATGTTACCCATAGTATTACAGAGCTATGAGTTGCAGTTTCAGTCACACTGCATGGTATTACATACATTATATTATGTACTAGAGCACATAACTGGGGCACAGGTAGCCACCATCAAGGGCCACTTGCTGTGTTTGTCTGGCAACTCATAAAGCTTCACTTAGCATTTCACTAAGCATTTCTACCTTGGCTCTGCTGAGTAAGCTGCAGCCAGCTGGCCATGCCTAGGCTTAGGAGCTGCAGAACAGCTTCCCCTGTTCAGGCCTTTTCTTGCCTGCCTTCCCCTTATCCCCCAGTCACAGGTGCATAAGGAAGAGGATCAGGAGCAGAGGAGTTTGACAGTCTCACCCTGGTGAACCATAAGATCTCAACAGCTGCATCTGACCCATCCTGTGTAAAGGTTCCAGGATACTTACCAAAGTTCAAACTTTTCAAATGCTTTTTTTTGGAACCAACTAATGGTTTTGACACTCAGGTAGTGAATGCCACAGCCTCATCAGACATTGCACTTCTTTTTCTTTGCTTTGACTTTACTAACTGGTTAATTCAATGGGCAGCAACTACTTTTTGCATTGTGAGAAATAAAAACAGATCTTTTCTTACTCATGGTCTCTGCCCCACTTCTGGTTTTAAAGGCTTCAGCTGTCTCAAGATTCTGCATTCCTCTTGGTATAGAAATAACTTCTTACCTCTAATGAGTCTTGTTCTTCTCTTTGTCTTCTGTACATTTCTCTGAGGGGGAGTAAGAATAGCATGCAGGGCTCCAGGTTCTGGGCACACTATGGGTTTACACAGTAGCTTCATGTCAGGGATTTTTTCTTGTCTGTTCCCTCTACTCTTCTACAATTAACTCCAAGCTCTCAGTTGTAGTCATCACTGTGTAAAAACAGTTAAAGCTGTCCTCCCTCCTCTTCTGTATATTGTGTGTGAGTTTGTTTTTGTTTACCTTCTTTTCCACTCAGGTATGTTGTGGTGTGCTTTAGAATTGACTCATATCAGGAATCTGGCATCATCCACAAACACTGTCACCTGGGTCTACTAGGTTCTTTTTGAGACTATAGGAATGACAGTGAGGTGCTGGAGTGTGTCAAGAGAAGGCCAGGGGGGCTTGTGAAGGGCTGGAGCACATGGCCTGCAAGGAGCATCTGGCAGAGCTGGTGGTGTAGTCTAGAGAAGAGAGATGCTGAAGGGAGACCTCAGCACTCTCTACAACTCCCGGAAGGGAGGTTGGAGCGAGCAGAGAGCAACCTCTGATTGATGACAAGCAACAGGGCTAGATAGAGGAAACGGTTTCAAACTGTGCCAGGTGGATGTGTTCAGGCTGGATGTAAGGAAATATTTCTTCACTGAAAGGGTTCTCAAACATTGGAATGGCCTGCCCAGTGTAGTGGTGGAGTCACCATCCCTGGGGGTGTTCAAGCAACATGTAGACCTGGCACTTAGGGACGTGGTTTACTGTCGACCCTTCAGTGCTGGGTCAAGGGTTGGACTGGATGATGGTTGAGGTCTCTTCCAACTAGATATATTCTGTGAGATGCTCTAAAGAATTGCCCCATGGTGAAAAGTCACTGATATTATTACCTATTTCCTATTTTTAATGGATTGTTAATTTATAGGATAATTTACTCTCAGAACATAGATTCCCCAAAGCATTTGGATGCAACTGCTGGAAGATTTTCTTTGCACAGGCATATCCCTTGATCCTTCTTCTTTCCTTTCTTTAATAAATGTATAAGGCTTTCTTCCTCTGTAAGTGTTAAGACATAAATCTTACCTGAATTACTATTATCTGAATGCCTACTAATTTTATCCCTGGCTACAGCTGCTTTCAGTTTCCCCATACAGACTCAGTGTATCTCCTGTAGTTTCCAAAAGAGGAATTCCAAAAGAGGAATTGCACTTCTTACCTTCTCTACATCTTACGTGGATGCTGAGTTAAGCAGTAGAATATGCTCAGTAATCATTTCTTTAGCAGCATCATAATTGCATTCCCCCCCCCCACCAAGAACTCAGTGGATAAACAGCATCTGCTTTTAGCAGTTTGGCAGTGTTTAATAAATCAGTTTGTGCTGATACAGTTTAAGGCAGTTCATCTGCAAATAATAAAACCTTCCTGATGCTCCTCTAGTGAACGCAGATATAAATAGTTCATTTTGCTTTTGTGGTCTACCTTCCTTGATGCTCCTTTTATGCTTTGATCTTTTCTTCTGATATATTTTGAAAGATCTCTTTTATTGCTAGCTTTTGGCCCTTAAACGTGTTGCTCTTCAGACTCTCCTTTGGCCTGCATCATTGAGGGTTTGCATTTAACTTGTCAGAGTTTATAGTTGATTTAATTTGCCTAATTTGGACATTATTTCCTCTTTAGAGTACATATATGTGTGTAGCTGCCTTACTCAGCTCTTAAACTATGATGACATCTACTTTTAGTTCCATTTTTGCAAGGATATACACTTACTCAGGATCTGTTATACAATGTCTTTAGACACTCTTCAAATCATCTCCATGGGAGAGAAATGTACCTCTCTTTCCCCAGCTCTCTGCTACCAGAGGATCTCCTTTCAGTTGCAGCGATCTTCCCTGAGACAGCTAAGTTCAATTAGGAGCAGGTTATGACATAAAATCATGCCAGAAAATCTATCCTTTGTCCAGTAGTTTCTGTGACTTGAAAACATACCTTGAGTTTTTATTTTTATGCGTGTGATGACGCAGCCATGTGGAATCTCTCTAATTCTAACTTTAAAAAAAAAAAAAAAGGTAAGTGAATAATTTACTTTGTATGCTTAAACTATTTTTTTTTAAAGTATAGATATGAACTATTTAAAACACATTCTCAGAAATATTCTGGTTGCCATTTATTCTCAACTGCCACAGAGCAATACTGAAGACATCACAGGTTCACACATTTTATCCATATGGTAAGATTTTTTTTTATCTCGGCTGTTTTGTGTGGTTTAAGCCAAATCATTTTGTTTAGCATTAACTGCAAAAAGGCTGCTTCACTGTGTGAGTGGCACACGTGGAGAGCTCTAGGTGAACAGTCTCTCCAGCACACCAAAATAAGCAGAGTGAGTCCAAGGGGGCTCTTCACCTAGGAACCTGCAGTTGAAATGAGCCACAGTGAAGCCTTAATGCAAAATCACAGTTGTGGTTCTACAACCATTACAGTTCCAATCAGTGTCTTTCTGAATCTGCTGACCATATGAAATCAGTTCGAGTCAGACCTGAGCTCACAGCTGCATCTCTTGAGGAAGCAGTCAGATCATACAATAATGGATGGAGGGGGTGGGGGCTGCCCCTTTTGTGTTTTTATGCCAACTTCTTGTCACCTACAGGAAGACTGGCTGAACTGATGTAACTAAGAGTGACATAACCAAAGTAACATAAATTTGGTCTGTCAGGCTCTGCCCTCTCTATTTATTTATTTTTTTGAGAACATCTGATTTCAGCAGAGTAGGTATATATTGGTTCACCACTCAGTGTTCTGTGTTTTTCTCTCTGTAATGAAGGCCCTACACTTTTACTGGCTCTCACACAGAACTCTGGCCTAAGCTATTTTCTCATAAAAATGTATGTTTTTAATGATAAGCCATCAGATAGATCCAGTGACTTCTCTGACACTAATAAAATTAAACTAAAGCAAACACAAGTCTTGAAAAGGAGACTGGAGAAGGCTGTGAGAATACCCACACTAGAGAGACAACAGCTGGATTCACCAGGGCACCCTAACCTCCTCTCTTGGCACTTGCACGTGCAAATTTCTGCTGTTGCTTAGGCTTTGGCTGGTGCAGAATATTGGCATATTACTCAAACATATTTTATTCTAGTATAACACTCAAGGTCTGTGTAACATATTGGATTATATTATATTATAGTATAACACTCAAGGTCTGTGCTGGCACTCAGAAGTACCCTTGTCAGTGAAAAATTATCCCAGACTAAAACCCCGAATAAGATCATCTCTGAGTTGCACTATGGCCATGAGTATGTCAGTCCCAGAAGCCAAATGCACGTGAACAGACAGCCACACATACTATTGCCCTAGATCCTTATAAATAACCCAACCCCTCCACTTTCACTTCCAGAGGTTTTCCAGTGCTTCACTCCTTCCTGCTTTGCCAATCTCCAGCTGTAACCTACTGACCACTACTTCTTCTCATTCTCATTACTCACAGCAGAACCTTAAAACTGAACTGTTATCTGCTTCCAAATTATCCTCTTTCCATACAACCCCATCAGGTCCTGGATGTTTAACAAGGGCTTATTGCACTTGGCATTATACCAGAGGACGTGCAAGTCTGCCAAAGGCAGCTGGAGGAAGTGGAAGGTTGTGGTCACTACAACAGCAACCAACACATCAATATGAATTCCCCACATAGTGCATGGTCCCTTATCCCACCTAAGGACCTCAGCAGAAGCAGGCTGGGCTCCATCCCACCCTGACTGCCACTGTATGGTCTCTGCTACAAGCCAGAATAATGCAAGAGGGGAAAAACAGGGATTGGAAGAGGGCTTCACCTCACCCCTCAGGAGCAAGGGAGCTGCCGTGGTTGCTCTGCATAGGAAACATTCTCCACTGTGTGATGAGGAACAAAAGATTTGAGATTTATAGATTAATAATCTTTTAGGGTCAATAACACTTTGGAAAGCGATTACTCTGGAAAACACCTTTTAAATATATCATTCATCTGACATTGTTCAACATGCTGACCGTGACCATTCCGACTTGTAGAGGAATAACCTGTATAAAATCATTTAAAGTCATACTGCTAAAGTTTTCATTTGGAAAGGCTTTAATAAACTCCAGATTCATTTAAAATTCTCTGGCTTCCTTGCTGAATAAACTACTAAAAACCATGCACACCCCTATTAATTACTATTTTTTCTTCCACAGAGTCTCATGAGTTTGTACTTTCTGAGGGACATGTTGCTGAAGCCAGTTATTATGCTAGCTTACAAGATTTAACTGGTGGACTTGTCTTTTATTTGTTAGTTTGCATTTATGTTTTACAGTCATTTCAAATTTGTTTGAAGTGATTGTGAGGAGGTCTTAAGCTCATTTCTCAGATGGTATTCTGGCAGGCTGAGGTGAAAAATGGCGTGTCCAAATTCTTGTGGCACTTCAATAATGAGGTCTCACTGTCATCTCAGGAGCATTCTTGTAATTTCCAACATAATCCTCAGTTACAGTAGCTTGTCAGATGCAAGGAATGATGATACTTTATGCCATCTCTTCATATGTCCCCTCTGTTTTCTTATGACTTGTTTTAAAGAGCTCATTTTGCCTAAGATCAGTGTTTCCCAGAGGCTTTCAAACTAAAGATGTAGAAATAATCTGATGTGATGTTATTAATAGATACCTTCTTTATGACAGTGATCTGCTGTTTGAGCCTGGAATTTGGTCTCAGAGGTGCAGGCAGGCAGGCAAGCAAGCAGTGCATTGATGAAGGCACAGAATCAAAAATCAGAGGACTGAAGGAGAACCCCAGAACAAACACTGCCAACCACTTGACTACTAGCAAACTGTTTTGCTTTACTAGTGTGGGCCCACTTGAAAAAAAAAAAAGGAAAAAAAAAAGAGTGCATGTATTTTTAGTTGCAAAAGCTTGTAAAATAAAAATATCACAGCTATTTTTCCATGAAATTATTTGACTCTGTTGACAGAAAGCATGTACATTTCTGGACAAAAAGTTATAAAATATTCTGACATATTTTAATATAAACAGGAACGTTTTCGGTGATTGCTTGGATCTAAAATGTTTTTCCACTTGACATTTGTTTATACTTCCTAGGAAAGAAACTCTATTTATGGATAACTGAATAACACAAATAAACATCAGAGGGAGCTGAAAAATCAGCTTTGATTATGCATGAAAATCTACAATGTCATTGTGTACTCATGTGCCGTATTCTGATTGCCTGTTTATTTTTACAGAGCTGCTGGCGAGCCCATGGAAGAAGAGCCAGCCTTGTGAAGTGCCAAGTCCTCCCTGATATTTCCTGTGGGTGACATCATTGTGTATCCCCCCAAAGCACCCTCAGACATGTCTTGTCTGCTGCTTGGGTGGCACGGATCGGATGGAACATAAACACTGGGCACAGAACTCTGAATAGCAGCTTCACTTGTCCTTTGGATGGACTTGAAAGAGCCCTAAAGATTCCTTAAATGTAACCGCTACAATTCTAGAGTTACAGTGAAATGGGCTTGGGAGAAAGAGCCTAGAGCATGCTTTTTATATGCTGTTTGACCCACTCACCAACATAAATTGTGAAATTGAGTGTTACCAAACTCTACATGATAGATTAGAGATACAAGAATTGCAACAGACAGCAAAAGACTTGGTAAACTCCCATGAATCACTTCCTGACACTTTTTACTGGGTGATTTTTAATCATACTGTGTGAAATTGTTAACAGGATTTGTTTTCTCTGCTCTGTGTAACGAGGCAAGTACACCACCCACCTGTGTTTCATGTGCCATTTTTTAACGCCCCGTAATGAGGTCTTAGCCGAAGAAGTGAAAGGTGTGTGAAAGACAATGAAGGATTTGAGCTAAAGGGAAAGCACTTCTTATTGTACTATAAATACCCCCAAAGTACTGTGTTTGATGGTGCTTTGTTTTATTTTCCCTTTTCCTGACCATCCCTCCTCATTTGGCGTAATCTTTTCTGTCACAAAAACACATTCGCGAGTCTCTGAGCCGAGCGATCTCCTGCCTTTAAGAAACACAAGTGCTGTACCCTCCGTAGTTGACAGTAGCTTTCACCATATGTGCAGCAGGGATCAAGCAGTCTCTGAAAAAAAAAAAAAATGGATGGCTTTTCAAACGTGTTTTTAGTTTGTTCTGAAACGTTTCTGTGTCCTGACTCTTAAGAGCGGCGATCTTCAGTAACTGCGTGCAGCTCGTTTGAGGCTCAGGTGTTTCCGTGGCGGTCGTGTTTGGGGGGTGTCTTTTTTACAGGTCATCATGTGAATATGAACTGATTCTTTTATGTAGTCCTGCACCAAGAGGACTGATGTTGCTTAAAAAAAAAAGCTTCAAAGGGTTTAGGCTTTATTTTAGATCCCAGAAGCGCGGCGAGATCTCCCTGCAATGTGACTTTAGCTGTTTAGTTCCATGTTTGAGAACGTAACTTAGAGTCGTGCCTTTAGCTGATAACGAACGCTTAAACTGTTACACGTGTTGCCTTACCGTCAGACAAAGAGATAGGGCATGTATGTAGGACTGCTTCAAATGCACACAACTCTGCTACAGCAACTTGTATTTTGTTTACAACTTTCTCACCTAGTGAACCCTGGGAGATACCTTGAAGTATTCAGCTTGCGGTATTCGATAGCTCGCTCGGCTTTTAAAAGCAAGCAAAGTTCATTTTTATATATTTTCCAAACTCAGAAGATATATTAAAGCCATAAGTGAAGACTGTCATGCTTTTTATTCTGAAATCTGAAAGGAACCTTAATTAAAACAAGATTTGGGGGGGAAGGCCGTGATATGAAAGATATGGAACAATATGGTTTCAGTTATAGACTGACTCGAACCTGTAAATCAAAGATGAAAGATTTCACTCAAATAGAATTATATAATTCTCTTTTGTTATGCAGTCAGACTATATCTTTCATGCATTTGGGTTTGCTTACCATTAGTATTTTAATTTTAAAGACTTTTATTACTTACACAAAAGCTCTCTGCCACAAGTTAGAAATCTGAGGCATGCTTTGAAAAGGGGAAGCTAAAAAAAGGAATGTCATTTCCTATAATGTGAAGCAAACTTTTATTCTGAAAGGCTTATCCCGAAGCGCCTGTACGCCCCTCCGAAAGTAAAATAAAATTCTACCCCCCATTTACAAGCCAAGCTCAGGCTCATTTTGGTAATTCAAAGAGTCCCAGCAGGCTAAATTAACTCCTGGTGTAAGCCACCTTGCCTGACTTTGGGCTGTTGTGAAGGGGTTGTTCACAAGGCTAAAGCAATCGGGAGTTCGTCCTGCGTTTCCAGCAGACTTGTGATGGCAATCGTGCTTGCCACTGACTGCGATTTTCTTGTGCTCGTCAAAGATGTTTCCCCTCAAGGAACCCAAGGGCCACAGCTGATGAGTTGGGTAATTTGTAGTTCTCTTCACATTTTGAAATAATGGCTGCAAACTTTTAATTGAGCCTATATGAAGATCACTTCTAAGCTGACCCCACGAATGCAAAGTCTGCTTATGTCTCTAGCCTGCATGAAATCGAGTAAGAACTGCAGCCTGAATGATGAGTTACAAATTTCCCAGTTAAAATCTATATCCTGGAAATCAGCTAAAGCTGTCCTTTGTAGCTGGAAATGCTTTTAAAATGCCAGAATAATTTGAATTAAGCCACGTTATAAACTCACACTTATGCATTTGTGCAAGAGTACACCCAGACGGACATCTAGACATGGTATTGGTTAAAGTTAAGATGATTTGGATAAGCAAATGTGCAAATAAACTGCACACAGATTGTGTCCAGAACGCTGTTCTCACCGAAGTCAATAGCAAAATCCTCTTTGATTTCAATGGGAGATGGATCAGGCCCTGCTTTCTTTTTTTTATTATTTTTTATTTTTTCCCTGAACACCATTACTTTTTGATTATGTCATTACAAAGCATCATAGAGCCCTCTGGGAAATGATTGAGGCTTATGGTGAATATCAACACTTCCTTCAAAGCAGACCTGGGCTTTCTGAGAGGGCAGTTTCACTTGCTGCTGTTTTCTTCTCACAGTACTTTTTATTATCACCAATAGCTCCCCGTGGATTACAGTTAAAATATCTCCCAGCAGTTTCAGACATACTTCCAGAGAAACATTCACATAGACACTCTTATAAATGCCCACTTGTAGCTGGGTTCAACAACAGATGCCAAGAACTTCAGAAAGATGCAGGAATGGCATGTTTCTCCATTTCTAATGTCAAAAAAATCAGTGGTTTTGGAAGATATGTCACAGTCTCCTGTGTCCCTTAGGCTAGGGAGATTGACACTTCTGAAAATTAAATCCCAGATATTTCAAGCTGACTGCCAAAGTATCTTACACCTGAGCTTAAGTTACTTTTAGAAACGAGCTGAATTGCATAAATGAGATAGGTTGCATGATGGATTTCTCTGTGTGTGAGCCCTCCAAGTTAGGGTGATCCCCTGCCTGGTGCTGGGCTGCAGGCTGGTGGGGGGGATGTGCCACAGCACCACTGCCCCAACTGGCACTGCCATTGCCAGCAAATCTTTGCCTCACAGGGAAGCATGCAGCAGTTTGCACTCTGCTTCTGATCAAAGTGTCACCAAGCCACCAACCTCTGGAATGAAAGATGCCTCAGCAGCAAGTACCACTGGCATGCTTGCTTCAGGTCATAACCTTCTCTTGTGTTAGGGACCAAGTATTAAACTCAGTAGGACTTTTTGTGTATTCTTGTGTGTTTAGGTCCTTAGATTCATAGTAACAACTGAAATCTAAAAAGTGCTGTGACTCAGGATATCAAGGAAAAAAAAAATGCCTTTTATCCAGCTTTTTATCCAGATTTTACCTGAGGATGAAGGGTAAATCCCAGAATTGCTAAATCCTGAGTGTCTTGCACTTCACTCCTGAAATCTGTGTGCAGGGATTCTGTGCGTGCTCGTTTGGTTTCAATATAATCTGCAGCAATGAAGTGCTTGATTACATGATCCTTTTCCAGGCAAAATTCCTAGCAAGTAATAAAAGTCCATGGGAATTCTGCCAGTGTAAAGATGACAGAATTAGTCCCTTTTTTAATTATGTTCCTTCCTAATTTTACTTTCAGTGAAAATTAAGCAACTAATCCCAGGCAAGTGAGTCTGAGGCAAATAAAATCATTAAGCTATCTTAAATAAGCATCGTAAAAAGAAAACGTAGGCAGCAGCTGTTCTGCAAAAGAAGATGGCTATTTCTTCTCTTGGCAAAAAATTCAACAACATGCTGCCAGGGGAAGCAAGGTGGCAAAATCAACCCCTCTCTGCTGTATGTGGTATAGGAGTTGGTGTCTTATCTAGGTGCAGCCTTCCTAAAAAGCTGAGAGTCACAACCGGAGCTGAAATATTAGAAAGGTTTTGCTGCAGCCAACACCAGAGGTCTTGTAGAGAGCAAGAATGTAGAGTCTGACTAATTTGTGTAGACAGACAGCAGGACACTCTCGGGGCAATGTGTCTGGGACAAAGAATTAGAGGGAAAACTTTTATAAAGGCACTGATGACTGTGAGGCAACTAACATGTCTTAGCCTGCAGAGGCAAGGAGGTGGCCAGTGAGCATCTATGCTTGCAGAAATGTCCCCTCTGACCACAAACATACCCCCACACATGCAGGTTTTTGGTCCTAAGCAGCAGCAGCAGCCAGGTTTGGTGCCCCAACATGTATACCATGCATTTGTCCTAGAAGCTACCAGCCCCCAGCAAACACTTCATAACATGATTGATAGGGAAGATTATTTTTTTTTTTCCTTCAAGTAGTGGCCTTCCCAGAAGTGGAGCAGTGCAGAGTTGTTTTATAAGGTCACAAATGAGCTTTGTGAACCATTGTACTTCTTTTAAAACTTATAAAATTTGTTTTTCCTCTTTTCCTCCTTTTCCCCCCCCCCTCTTTCCCCCCTTTTTTCTCTTTTTTCCCTTTTTTCTCCTTCCCCCTCCCTTTCCCCCTCCTCTTTATTTTTCCTTTTTTCCCCTCTTTTTTCCTCCTTTTTTCACCACCTTTTTTTTCCTTTTTTTTTTTTTTTTTTTTTTTTTTTTTTTTTTTTTTTTTTCCTTTNTTTTTCCCTCCACATACTCCATATGGAAGTAAACCAGAATATATAAATGGGGACAGGGAGAGGGTGGAGGGAACTTGCTGGGAATGAATTTCTCTTCTATGAAACTTCTGCTACCTGCATTTCAATTTGGATTTGGAGGAGTTTGGGTTCCCCATTATCACTTGGACTTTTACTTTGACATGGCACTTGCTTTGTTTTTTCTACCTGTATTTGAATTCATCCTTGCACATATAAAACCACCCAAAATAAAATCTGTCTTTTCTAACAGAAGCTCCCACCCCTTGGTGTGGGAATGAGAGTAGCTTATCTTCATCACTTCTAGCAGCAATTAAATGCTTCATTTTTGTGACAGATCCAAAACTGGAGTGGTATTTTATGAGTCCTATTTAGCTGGCTGGCTGCTGATTGTTAAAAAAAGAAATTGTGAAACTTGCATTCCTCTGTAACCTCAAAAGGGACCCATTTTGATTTTAACAATGTCATATTTTCACTTGATCCAAAAGGTTTTTGTCCCATGACATCTTGTTACTAGCTCAGTTTTAGTCTCTAGCAAAGAACACACCACAGAGAGAGATAGACCAAAAAGCACATTCCAGCAACTATTAATTTTATCTCTTTTGCACAATCCTCCATCCTGCTCTAAGGCCGTGCTCTGTGGTTCAGCATATTAGAACAGTTTACAGTGAGACATAAATTGTTCTGAGCAGTCAAAGATACTGCTATTGGGATGTTAATTGGCCCACTGCGAGCTGGGCTGTAATTTATAAGGAAGACATGTTTAGGAAGGATTATTTACAAGGTCCTGCAATGACAGGACAAGGGGCAATGGGCTTGAACTGGCAGAGGGGAGATTTGGACTGGATGTTGGGAGGAAGTTCTTTACAGTGGGGGTGGTGGGGCACTGGAGCGGGTTGCCCAGGGAGGTTGTGGATGCTCCCTCCCTGGATGTGTTCAAGGCCAGATTGGATGAGGCCTTGAGTGACCTGTGCTAGTGGGAGGTGTCCCTGCCTATGGCAGGGGGTTGGAACTGGATGATCCTTGGGGTCCCTTCCAGCCTTACCATTCTATGATTCTATGTTTCTGCTTGGAGAGTCTAAAGGCAAGTGACACACAAATCCAGTGGCACTGGTACTGTGCAGTGAGAGTGACTCCCTGCTAAGATCCCTGCACATTATCCACATCTCGATGGCACTTCTGCCTGGTTAGAGGCATATTTGCAGCAGTGGAGCCAGAGGATGACCTGCTTTAAAGGTCACTGCAATCCTTTCTCTGACAGGCTTTGTCAGCTACACACACACATTGTAAAAAATAAGAA
Organism: Eubucco bourcierii; assembly: GCA_013396675.1. Lineage (NCBI taxonomy): Eukaryota > Metazoa > Chordata > Aves > Piciformes > Ramphastidae > Eubucco > Eubucco bourcierii. Next base: position 642,645 of record VWZE01020457.1, read on the forward strand.
GTGCAGGTACAGATGTGAATTTGGCCACACATCCTTCTGTCTGATATGAAGTGCCAGTTCTGCTTCTAGAAAAGGCTGTCTAGGCGACCACTGATAGCAACGACGATATACTACTGACTTCAGAGGGCATCATGCGCTGTGGGAACAGGTTCATGCTCGTGTCTCTTGCTGCTTAGTTTACTGCTATTTTACATTTCTTGATTGGCTAAATATTCCAGGTTATGATGCAGTAGGAAAGCATAAAGCAATACCTGGTGAAGTCATAATCAAAGCTTTTGAAGCAAACTTGTCGCCGTGGGTTTTCACAACACTGACTTTTTGGTCTAGAGATGCACAGCTGAAATGTCTATTTTTTTTCCTTGGGAAATTGATGTTGCTGTTTCTATGATTAAAAACAGTCCTTTTGCAAGTGTATCTGTAATTTGTCTTTCCAGGCAGATCAGATTCTAAGGGATAAAAAGCATCAGTGGGCAAAAAAAAAAAAAAATTCAAGGTGGGATAGTAATATTTCCATAAAAAAGCAAAAGGAACCTGTGGATTATTGTTATTCTTCCTGATACGTTTTTGTATCTGAAAGCATCCAATGAGTAATGTTCAGTAATATTGTGCTCCAAAATTTTGTTGATTATAGATATATGAGCATTGGATCGGTGTGAAATAGTCTTCAACCGAGTTGTTAAAATCCCTTTTGTTTTGTGTTTTGTATAATTCTTTGGCTATGGTCTTGTCCCAGTGTGAATAAAAGCTATTTGAAGTAAGCCTCTTCGATACTCTGAGCATTCTTTTTTTGCCTGTTGGTTTGGTTTTCAATCAAGAGCTTTGAACGTGCCACCCTGCTTGGACCATAGGAATCTGACTGTTAAAAGTATAAAGAGGGGAACGTGGTGAAGCTGGAATGCATAGAGAAAAAAGAAAAGAAAAAAGAACCACAAATGCTAATGTAAAAGTACTGTTACATAGCAGGCTGCAACGCACACAAAGCAGAGCATTGCCGAGCTCCGGCTTTTAACACCAAGCTCATATTCTATAGTTCCTTTGGCTCGTTTTCCTGAGGCGTTGCAGAACACATAATTCTCCTCCCAGTGAAACAATTTAAGCAGTACATGCGCTGTTTTGAAAGCTGCAAGGCCCCTGCTTTGTGGGAGGTGGCGAATATCCAGCACCGCTGCAGCAATCCCCCGGACCGCTGCTGCTGTAAAACTCGGAGCGGTTGCGCTGACACCGCAAGACCTGTTTTGAGAAAGGCACCCTGCAAAAGCAGTGCGGTAAGGAAGGATTGGGTTTGCTGCCAGCACGCTTTGATCACTTGCACATCATCAAAACCAGCTCGCAGGTTGAAATTACTCCTGTGTGGAGCTTCATACACCTACCAAGTGCGCGGATAAGAAGGGTATGTGGGAAGCACAGGCGCTCCGTTTGCACGTGCAAATCCTTGCTCCCTGGCACCTACCCAGAACTGCTCCAGAGATGGCTTAAAACCAAAATTATTCAAAACAAGGTCCTATAAATTTTATCTTTATTTCATTCTCTAGAATAACACATCTTTTTGCCTTTCTGGGGAAGAGTACCCCGGGCCCAGAAATGGCAATAGTTCCATTCAAATCAATAAAATATTGTTTGAAAACTTGGATGTGTAACATGTAATTTCCTTGGCATATTTCAAAGAAGTTCTATGCCCAGAGGAGTTCAAGCTATCTAGTCTACTTCTCTGCTTTGCTTGTTTCCTGTGATTCCATTGTGATAAATTGCAAAGCCCTGTGATAAATTGCATTCATCATGTCTTTCTGGCTGCCTCACCTGCATTTTGTACATTAAACTCTCTCTCCTGGGACTACTTCTAACATTCCAACCTTGTGAGTGGTTCCAGCTAGACACCATTGCTGCTTTAAAATCAACCTGCCACAGAAACGACCCTGCCTTTGAGAAGTGAAGTGGGTTTTGTGGAAATCTTCAGGCTAACAATGCTTCTAGGAATCTCCTGTAGGTGGGTGGGAGTGAATTCTTTCAGATTCCTTCTCTCGTGCTTTTTCACTGCTTTCCCTGGAGACCTCCTTCCCAGGAAAATTCTTTCTTTCCACCCACTGGCAGCTCCGAAAGGACTTGCAAGAGTTAGATGGCTCCTTGTCAGAAAGGATATATAAGTGAGATAAAAGCTGAGTGGATGTGCATTGAACCATTACTCTTCTTCCTTAGTTCTGCCTCTTTTCCCTGTTAAATGGGAGAAGAATAATGTTAAAATTATGGTTTCAGTGTGTGATTGAGGTACTTAATTTCTTCTCCTTCTCCTTCTCCTTCTCCTTCTCCTTCTCCTTCTCCTTCTCCTTCTCCTTCTCCTTCT